>PVKM010031374.1:0-16850 GCA_004027735.1 Carollia perspicillata | reverse complement strand
CAGCCCTGAAAAGGGACTCGAAACTGAGCTGCTGTGAAGAGATAAAGATGAAGTATTTTCAGGGTGTTTTTCTTCTTATGTGAACTTCTGTGTGGAATCCAGCAGTGACTAAGTTGAGGCAGGTGCTAGAAATACAGAAAGAAAAATGAAAAGGAAAGCATCATTTTCTGACATTCAAGAATTTCTCTATAAGTACCCCGAACACAGAGCTGTGTGTGAGACAAGAATTCACAGTAGAAATAATAGCACTTAAAAGCAAATGACTAATATCTTTTGCAATCTAAGAATCTAAGGAGTAAATACTAAGGACAATTACTAGGAGGGCATAGGCTCTTATTTTTATCTGGCACCTTCATTTATTTATTTTTTGTTGTTCCTTTTTTCTCTTTTACCCATATGTGTGCCTCCACATGCACACACAGCCCCTGTGTGTGCACGTTTGGTCATTTCCCAGGTATCTAAGAACACTCATTCAGAGTTACCCTCCTTGGAAGTGCACAGGGAAAAGAAGGCCGTTTTCTCTTAAATGCTCCACAGAATTTTCCCCTTGTGGGGCTGTTCTCTCAAGGAGTGTGCCTGGGAGCATTGAAAATGCCTGTTCTCCTTGCCCTCCACCCACAACCACGGGTACAGGGCTTCTCTGCATTGTCTGGCACTTTTGAAAGCTTGCTGTCCATATCCACATTCTCAGGACATCTGGTGGGTGGGGTTGTTTTAAATTGTTTAATACGTTGGCTCCAAGGCACATTTTTAAAAAAGATTTTATTTATTTATCTTTAGAGGGGAAGGGAAGGAGAGAGGGTGAGAAACATCAATGTGTGGTTGCCTCACCTGTGTCTCCTGCTGGGAACTGGCCTGCAACCCAGGCATGTGCCCTGACTAGGAATCAAACCTCCATCCTTTGATTCACAGGCCTGTGCTCAATCCACTGAGCTACACCAGCCAGGGCTCCAAGGAACATCTTATAAGTGAATGTAGTAGTTCTAGTATAATTTTGTCCGTCTTTCTCTAGAGGAATATACTTGGAAAAGCCTTGCAGTTAAAATTACTTTTTAACTGATATTTTCTCTTAACTTTGTAGATTTAACAACCTTTTATACTCATATACAGAATCATCAGATCTGCATGCTGGAGTTCTTTCCTCCCTTATTTATTACATATAAAATCATCTTTAACACATTATTTTAGCAATCATAAAGAATTCTATGGTCTTAACACACAGTCCAATTCCTACTTATCTCAAGTACTACTAGATCCTCAAAGAAAATTGTTCTGTGGCCCCTTAGGGCATAGTGTAGGTTGGATTTCTGTCTGTTATTCTCAAATACCTTTGTCTATTTTCTAGTACTACATCGTCCAAATCTTTCACACCAGACTCTACAGCAATTCCAGACATGTGTTCATAAATATTTAACTATCATTCCCCCCCACAGAGAATGTATATATATGTACATAAGTTTATCATTTTACTAACATAAAGATTGTAGTATACAACATACAAATAATTAAATACAGAATGCTCTTTATTAATAATTCCACATAGTCCATTGATTCTCAGGAAATACAATTGCTAACTTTTGCTAAACTGTTATGTCCGTAGTCAACCTGTCACTGTAGTTGATGGGCGAGCATAGTTTTGACATGAATGCTGGTTGATGATTTACATTACTAAGGTGAAAGTGAGGCAACAAAGATGTATGTGTGAACTTTCCTGGTTAGTCACTGTTGTTGTATGTGTTGTGACTTTGCCAAGCTGCGTAATCCTTTTGAATACGGGGGTATATTTCCTTAAAGTTTTGTGCCATTGGCAGTGCAGCAAATGCGAACACAATACACTTTTCAGTTAGATCCGCATCGGCACGTTCTCCATTATTTCCTTATGTTTGACAAGCAACACAAGAAAGGAAATCAAACTGATTTGTAGCATGTGCTGCTTTTGCTGCTCTCTGCTGTGTGAATACTCCCACACCAGCCTTTCCAAGTTACCAGTCTGATATCACAGAGTGCAGAATTGGGAAGAGACGCAGAGGAGTATGCATTACATTGTATTACCATCCTACAGGTCCAATAGACATCAGTAGCCTCAGGAGCATAGATAATTATTAAGAAATTATAAGCTTTAAATATTTACTACCTTTTTAAAAAGTAAAATGTATTTGTGCACTTATATAATTTAATTTTTAATAGTGTCTGTTTAACAACAGCTCTCAAAAAATTCCAGAAAATTTAACAGTTGGTTCTTGCCTGCTAGTATGAGCTGGCTCCAGCACAGCACTGTGGGTTTCTCTATCTAGGGTTTTTTCTTTCTTTTTCTTTTCTTTTTTTTTTTTTTTTTTTGCCACTTAGCAGGCAATCAAAGTATATTTGTCAAATGAACTAATGATAACCTCATCCAATGTGGTGGCTCAAGTATTTCTGTATTACTTCAGAGGACGTGGGTCACACTCACAAGAAGAGTCATTACATTCTCTACTCAAAAGGCTTATGATTGAGATGGTTGACATGTTTTAAACTTAGTGAAATTTATAAAGAATATTCTACCTTTGACCTTAGAGTTCTGTAAGAATAATTAACCACAGAACAAATCCTGTCACTTCTGTACTAATTACTTTGTGTTTCATGGATGTGTTCAGGTCTTGTTTGTGTGCCTTGATAAAAGGATAAACTGTCGAAGTGTGTTTTCGTGTCCTTTGGTTTTGCTGGTTTAGTTTTTCTCTCCCAATACTGATGCTCTCTCCTCTTTCACTGCTGAGGTTCCTCAGAGGGGCTCCACTCAGGTCTGCTTCCCAGTAGTCTTAACCTAAGGCATTATTGGTATTATTATTGTTAAAATTATTTATTCAATTCTGCATCAAAACTTAGAATGTTTTGTCATCTTGTCACATATACCTCATTTGCATGTTAAAGTTAACTCATAATAATACAAATAATAAATTAAATCCTAAATATAATATATCTTTAAACAAAAGGCTTCTGGAGGCAGCAGTAGCGTAGCATAAGTGAAGACACCTAGTGGTGTGGATTCTGGGAGCTGCGACAGCTTTGGTAAAAAAAAAAAAAATTGAGGGCCTGGTGGCATTGTGGACTCTCTAACCCTGCTTTTCCACTCTGTGCTCTTCACGGGACCGTGCCATATATGATCCACCAGCAGGGGTGTCCAATCTGCAGCCAATGGGCCGCATGCAGCCCAGGATTGCTCTGAACGTGGCCCAACACAAAATTGTACATTTACTTAAAACATTATGAGATTTTGTGTGTGTGTGTGTGTGATTATGTACATGTCGCAATGTATTGAATGTGTGGCCCAAGACAACTCTTCTTCCAGTGTGGCACAGAGTTGCCAGAAGGTTGGACACCCCTGCTGGAGTATTAAAGTGGGAGTCCACTATGCTGTGGACCACCAAGAGAGACAAGTTAAAGACAAAACAGCTTCAAGTTTTTTTTTAATTGAAGTACAGTTGACATATAATATTACATTAGTGTCAGGTGTATGACATACTAATTCAGCATTTATATACTTACCATGTGATTACTGGGATGAATCTAGTGACCATCTGTCATTGTACAGGTATTACAGCGTGGGCTGTATTTGCTGTGCTGTACATCCCTGGACTGACTTATTCTATAACTGGAGGTTTGCACCTCTTACTCCCTTTCACCTTTTCATTTGTCCCCCGGCCCCTCTCCCCTCTGGCCACCATCAGTTTGTCCTCTGTACCTATGGGTCTGTTTCTGCTTGTTGTTCATTTATTTTGACTTGTTAGATCTCACCACTAAGTGAACTCATATGGTATTTGTCTTTCTCTGTTTGATATATCTTACTTAGCATGATACTCTTCAAGTACATCCATGTTTTAAAAAAATACTTTCTTAAGATAAGAAATTTAGTAAGGTTAAGTGCTTTAATGATTTTAAAATAAGAGCACAAACCTATTTTTATAAACTAAGAGCACAATTTTTATCACAAAAAGTAAATTGTAAATGCTTTAGTTTATGTTATGAGGAAAAGAGCAGACTAATAAAGGTTAAAACACAAAGGGTTAAAAAAGTGTGTGTGTGTATAAAAGCATATGCTTCTGATTCAGATAGATCTTGATTTTCTAGCCATTCAAAATTGGTCAAAAATCTGAAATCTGAGAACTTTAATTTCCCTATGTTTAAAATAGGACCAATAGTACCGAATTCAAAGGATTGTGGATAATGTTAAATTAGATTGTTTATATCTATTCCTTATATCTATTCCTTATAGATATAAGGAATATATATTCCTTAACACATGCTGTAAGGAATGGCTAAAGGATTATTTTAATTTCAAGGAATTAACATTGTTTTGATATTGCTAATATAAGTATAATTGCAAATATGAGTGAAATGCATAACTGTAAAAAAGATGAATCTTATCAAAGCATTAGGAGGGCTATTCTCATTAGGTGTTATATTAAAAGGTAAATGGTGAAACCATCAGGTAATCCAAGAGAAACACCAGGAAAGCCTTTAAAATTGAAGTCAGAGTCCAATTTCTTAAATGTCAAATGCGTGGAAAGGAGAGGAGACAGGACAGCACCAGAGAGCAGCGGCGGAGCCTCACGCTTTTTCAAGTTGAAGATGCATCCTGACCTCAGCCTTCTGAACAGTGAGACCTCTCCTTGTGGGATCTGAGTCCAGTGACATCTAGGCAAGCATGACTTCCTTTTGTCTCTAAAGACGAGGTCTTGAAAGTATTTTGAAATTGTTCAGAAAGCTCATTTGTTGTGAACTAATTAACTTTTTAGAGAAAACTTTTTGATGACTTAAGTGACAGCAAATCAGAAGTGTAGCGATTAAGTGCAGCCTGAAATGCCTGCGGGTTTGAAGATGGACAGGAAGAAGGAGAGGAAAGCGACAGTTTAGACATCTCCCAAGGCGGTGCGGTGTATTGGACCAGTCACTCGAGTTGCTACACAAAACATGGCACCTTGACTCTGTCATTGTTTGTCCGTGGTGTTACCACAAGCTCTGACATAAAAATAACTCCAACATTGCTGTGTTTATTTTCATTACAGTTTGCTTCTGTTCTTAATATTAAGATTGTTTACAATCATTCTATTACTACATATTAAATTTGGTAGATAAGTGCAATGTTTGGCAATGAGAGGTAATTTGGTAGTTGAGTATCATTATTAGGATTTTCCCCCCAAATGGTATTTTTCATAACTTTGTATTCTTTCTCTTTCAATTAAATATAGTTGTTTTCTCTTTGTTTTAGGAGTAAGGTTACTTTGGCTCTCCCCAGAATTAAATATATCCAGTGAGAGCAGTGAAAAGAAACTAAAGTGCATATATTTAAATGTATTATGAATACATCACCGTTGGGACAAAATCTATCCACTCATTAGCTAGGAATAGAAACTGAAGCTACCAAAGTAAAATAATTGCTACTAAAGTGGCATCGAGTTAATGGTTTCCTTTCTCTTCGCTTCAGTCTGTTGAAGCAAATTCAGTTGATCAGCAAATTCAGGTGATATTGATGATCAGTGGAAATAACAATGTGGCCTGGATGACGAAACAACTGAAATGAGAACAGAGAAGAAAGGCCTAAGATATCCCGAGGTCTGTACGCGGGTCACAGCAGCGTGCACTTTCCAACACCACTGCCCTGGGAACCACAGGAGGGGCAGTTGAACTTCCTGCATTTGAGCGAGACCGAAGCAAATCATTAACTGCTATGTCACACTCTTACAAATAGCCGAGGAAATACCCAACATGGTTTTGTGAAGACTTAGTAAAGTCTAAATCTAATTTGAGTTTATGATCACATGACAAATTGAATAAATGAAGAAACAGAGTTGAAAGTGTTTTCATTTAATAAAAATTTTACTTTTAAAAGAGAAACGATATGATTTTTTTAAACTGATATTTTAGTGACCTATCAACTCAGTAACTATTTTAATTACAAATTCTTAGGAATTGGCATATATCTTCTCTCTAACTATATTAGGAATAGGCACACTTATTTAATTCTCAGTTCATATTAGTATAGGGTGCAAAGATCAATTTCTATCATTGAGGGTGTAAGACCCTTAAAGGACAGAAAATGTTAAAAGTCATTTCTTAATGATTACATTTTGATCTATGTGGTTCAAGATCGTGTAAAAACTATTCCAACACTCTAACTTTACAAAGATGCCAACAATTGTACTCTCAGTGCTCCACACTGCCCTCCCCTCAATATGTTTTTTTCCTTCTCCTGACTCTCGAAAGATGTTTAAAGTAGTCTTTGAGGTCCCAATTTATATTAAATCCTCCTATTGTATTTTGTAACAGAAATGCCAGGGAACTTTTAATGATTTCGTAACTGTCCCTTTGAAATCCTTGCAAATACCAAAGTAGAAAACAGGTGAAATCCTGTTTATTGCCTTTCTCATTGACTGAATTTCACATGATTCACTTTTCCCCCATGATGAGTGCCAAGCATGAAGCAAGTGGTTAATTGATTAATAACCTGTTTGTTGGGTGCCTATGCACTGTCACCGTGTGAGGCTCTGAGTACACAACTTGAGCTAGATGCATGTGGTGCCTGCCCTTATGCTCCCCATATGTTAGTTGAGATGGCAAACATACAACAACCAGTCGCTGTTGGAGAAGGATGCTTATGATGAGCACTTAGCAGGTGCAACTGAGTTCCTATTAGTGCGGAGGCCAGCAGGAGGTCTGGGGGTAGCTTTCTGGTGAAAACAATATGTAAACAGAGACCAAAAAGAAAAGTAGGAGTTATCCAATGAAAGGGAAGCTGTGGCAGAGCACAGGCAACAGCATGGTTAACTGAGATTTGAGAGAGAAAAAAGAGCAAAGACCAGTGCAGGGACGGAAAGAAAAATCAATCCCTAGAGCTGCGTATGTGTGTACTTTTCTGCTTATGTTTTTGCTGAAGCCTTGAGACTGTAAGTGCCAAATGCTGTGATGGGTAGGCTGACTGAAGCAGATTTGCAAAGGCAGTCTCAGATGAGAGATTCTGTGATCCCCAATTTCCAGGCTGTGAAAGAGTGTGGAGACAGGTGCAGAAGGGAGAGGCTGGAAACACGATTGATATGGGAAGAGTCAGTGTGCTGTGCGAGGTGCCACCTCTCTTGAGGTCTCAGAGAGAGAGGTGGGGATCCAAGGGGATTTTTCTGATTAATTTATTATTCATCCCCCACAACCTGGGGGACACAGGCCTGAGAAAAAGAAAGATTCTGGTTGCAGCAGCCTATAAACAGTAAAGTATAAATTGTTATATGGTTAGGGCAGTAACAAGTCTAGGTGGACTTTTCCTGTTAATCTGCTGAGTGTGTGTGGGTGTGTGTGTGTGTTGGAGGGAGAGCCATCTGGATGTCCATCAAACAGACTTGGTGTTATTTTTCTTAAAGGAACTTTATCCAGGGTGATATCCACACAGGGACCACTGAAAAGCAGAAAAACAGCAACTGTGGGGGCTGATTTCAGTGGCCCTGCAGACATGCATCACTCCTGCTAATCAACTAGAGGTGAGGAATTCTCACCTACGTCAGCAAACCCCACTGCATGAGGCAGGGTTCTCTGGGGAAACTGACCCAATGCTGTGCGTGTGTGCGTGTGAATGTATGTGTGCATTTTAAGAAATTGACTTGTGTGACTGTGGAAGCTGTCAAGTCCAAAATCTTCAGGTTAGGCTGGCAGGTTGATGAGCCAGGGAAGAGTTTATGATGCAGCTCGAATCTGAAGACAGTCAGGAGGCAGAATTCCCTCTTCCCCGGGGGTGGGGGGGTGAGGGGGAGGGGGGTGGGGAGGGGGGAATGTCAGCCTTTTTTTTCTCTTAATGCCTTCAGGTAATTGGATGAGACCACCCACATAATGGAGGCTAATCTTCTTTACCCAAAATTGATTAACTTAAATGTTAATCTCATCTAAACATTACAGTCACAGCAACATCCAGACCGTTGGACCAAATATCTGGGTACTGTGACTTAGCCATGTTGAGGCATAAAATTAACCATCACATTCACAAAACCCCTTCTACAGTCCTAGATGTGTACATGTAAGTGCACATGTGAAATGTGCATGTAGAAACCAATGTACGTCCAGTGCCTCTCAGGAGAGAGCCTTTCTGTTCCCTTCTGTCCTTGCATCTGCTCCAGCCACGGAAGTGTCAGAAACCATGCAGCTGGCAGGGAGAAAAGCCGCCAGAGTCCCTGTCCCACCACAGGGTTCTCACATGCAGAGGGACAGGACTGGAAGAGGGAAACATCTTTAAATTCCAGAGCTGTTATTATTTCACTGGGAAGGACGTTTTAATTACTAACTCTTTGAAGATGTATAAAGTGACAGAGGGCAGGGGAAGGAGATCTAGCTCCACAGAGAAAGTTCATACGAACAATAGAAAAAAAATAAGAGTTGCTTTACCCCAGATCTTGAGTGTGCTGCACTTTCAGCAAACTGGTTCCTGTTAGAAGAGTGTCTCTGCCTGCCGTGTGAGACAATTTTAGCATCCCTTATTTTGATGCTATGGTGGGTGAATACGTGCTGGATTGTTACATCTTCCTGGAGAAATCACCTCATTATCATTTTGTAATGCCCCAGTTTATTCCTGATAATTTTCTTCTGTAGCCTCCTTTGTCTGAAATTAACATAGCACAGTCCATTTTTCTTTTTACAAGTGTTAGTATCATATAACTTTTCCATCACTTTTAACACAACCATGTCTTCCTATTTTTTATAGACAGCAAATAGTAGTTCTTGTTTTTTATCAACTCTCATAATCTCTGATTTATAATGATTTATAAATTTACATGTGTATTTAGATTATTCACATTTAAATTGGTTGAATCATTGGATTACTGTCTACCATGTTTGTAACTGTTTTCTATTTGTTGTACTTTTTTCTTTATTCACCTCTCTTTTCCCCTCTTTTTCCAGACTGAATTGAGCATTGTACATGATTCCACTTTAATTCATCTGTTAGCATATCAATTGTTATCTTTAAAAAATTTTTAGTGGTTGCCCTGGGCTGCCTGTGAGTCTGAACACTTTAAATCTTAAGCTAAATTCTTGACTTCGCGTTTTTCTTGTTAACCAAGTACTATGAATTAGGTCACATGATGTATCCTGTTTATTAATATGCAGAGAAGATTCCCCACACACCTGTCCTCTCTCTACCTAGTATAAACATTTGGGACAGATTTTTATTTTTTAATTTATTTACTTATTTATGAAACTTACTAAATGTAGGGCACTTTTATTTCTACTTTACTCTCATACTAAGGGAGAAGCTTTTTTTGGTAATTGCTTTACATTGGAAACCAACCCATTAGAGTCCCATTTTGAGAAGCCTGTGGGAATTCTCTTCTATTTCCAAATAACTCAGAAGGTTTCAGTTTAGTCAACTTTAGCATGACTTACATGGGTACACCCCTCCCTTTGCTTAAATCTTAGCCAGCACATTTTGTTTACAACAGCACCTGAATACATTTATAAAGATGTCTGTGCCTTTCAACTACCAATTTAAGGAGGGAGTTAATCTATAGGTCCTAATGCAGAGAAAAGAAATAATAGCAGCGATTCCCTGTGGCTGGAATTCTGATCCTTGTGCCTCACCTCCGTCGAATCAGTCAGAGAGCTGCCTCTCAAATGCAGCTCCACGTTTGGGGTGCAGAGCTAGATGTGCTTGCTTCTTTTTTTGAAACATTGACAAGGTTTATATATTATAGATGAAACATGAGGGAGAAGAAACAGATACGGCTTTTATCCATATCTCCATTGTGTGGCAGCGTGGCTATGGAGGATCTGAATTTATGCTTTTGACAACCAATCCAAACTGATGGCCCTTATGGGCCTTGAGGGTATTTATTTTTCTCATCTTATGTGTTTCTCCAGTGATCATTTTATATTTCTTTTTAGGCATTCTTTGTGTGTGTGTGTGTGTGTGTGTGTGTGTGTGTGTGTGTGTGTGAGCGGGAGTGGGGTGGGATGGTGGGTTCTATTCATTACTTAGAGTTCAGCTGGTTAAAGAAAGTGAGACTCTGCATGTCCTGAGTATTTCATGGTGGCAGTCCATCTCCAATCTTTGGAGTGAGGCTGCCACTTCTATGGGAAACCAATACTTATTGGTAAAATGAGGATAAAAGTTATACCTCATGATGATAATAATGATGATGAAAAATCATCATCATCATCTGGGAGAGTAGAGTGGAAGAAGAAAATGTTTGCAAGTATGAGTTGTAGCATAACCCTTTCCTGAGATTTCTTTGTCCTGGGTTTTATTTGCACTCAAAATATTAATCTTGGCGCCTTAAGATATAAGTTTCTATACAGTGAGTTCGGGGATCAGTTTAAACCTGTGTGTGTGTGTGTGTGTGTGTACTTACATTATTTTTTTAAATTTTAAAGTGTTTGGTTAGAATGAGAGTACTTTAATCATTTCCTCCCTCACTTGATCTTATTTTCAACTTCACCAGAGAATCATCCCTGACTTCATTGCCTCTGACATTTTTTGGAAGTCAGGCTAACCTGGACATTTTCTCAAAGTGAGAAATAGGATAATGATAATCCCTTTAAAATCTTTTAGCCACTTTCGAGGGATTAAGTTGAAAGCTTTTCCATATAAGTGCCCTAAAAAAATCGACCTCAACCTAACTTTCTAGTTTAATTTTCACTTACTCTGCCCCGTGCAATCTAGCCCTTATCTACGCAGTTCACTATTCTCTGAATGCACGAGGTTTTCATATCTGTGTTTTGATGGCTTTGCTCACACTATTTCCCCTGACGAGAATGCCCTGCCCTATATTCTTGCTCTTCTGGACTGACTCCTTTCCTCCGCCTCCACACTTCTCTGCTCTCTTGTATCCGTTCCTTACATTGCAGCCGGACTGCTCTTCAGAAAAAAGAGAAGTGTTTTAAATACCTGCTAGTTGCCCTAAGGAACGGAGCTTCTTCTCCTGGATACTGTTTATAGTATTTCCTTCCCCTGCCTCACAATATGTGGAGTCGATCCAGCCCTGTTAAATGCTGTTTCCTCCATTTCCTCTGTCTCCCAGCTTCTCCCTCAAATCCTGGGCATGGGGACATGCTTATTCAATTCAGCCCTCAGATTAGGGTGTCCAATAAAATACAGGACATCCACCCAGACTTGAGTTTCATCTAAACAGCACATAATTTGTTACATAAGTATGTTCTAACTATTGCATGGGATATATTTATGCTAAAATATTTGCTATTTACCTGAAATTTAGAGGTAAGTGAGCATTTTGTATTTTTGTTTGCTGACTCTAGCAGCCCTCCTCACACTGTAAATGGGCCTTCTCTTAGACCCAAATCACGAGTTCTCCTAACACTCTGGATGTCGTGGCTCTAACCATAGTATAGTGGCATCATCGTTTATCTGTTTTTTTCTTCTACTATATAGTTTTCTCTTAGGGACAAAGACCAACTCTTTATCACTGTATTGTCTACAGCCATTACCTAGGCAGCGTAGTACCTAGAGCACAGAAACTACTGAACATTGGGTAATGCATGACTAAACAGAAGGATGAATGAATGAGTATGTTAGGACTCCTATTAAATTCCCCTTTAATAGAACTTTCCCTCACATCCTCCAGAGCAAAGTTGTTTGGTAATTATCTCTGTGTATTGGTAACACTTTTTACATCTTTCTCTCACAGCTATTATCAGGCATGTTTTATGCATAACACTTACAATTGTTTGCTTACAAGTCTGTACACTTTCCTATCTGGTAAGTGTCAACAGTCAGGGGTTGTGTCTTCATCATCTCATGGCTGTACTTTCTGCCTTTCACCTTGACTTGTTAACCAATGGTAGATACCTAGCAGTGATTGTGACTACATGCAGTACACTCTTTGGAGAGGAAGCATTTTCCTGAATACAGATATAATATGAGGTTATTGACAAGGAATGTGCTTTTCAGTAATGCTAATAGGAAAACAGTGCCTGCCAGATCACTTCTTGGTTAATTTGCTCATGTTTGAATACAATATTTTAAGAATGCTATAAATCAAAGATTATCCAGACAAAAGTACCTGAGACCATCACAGTCTATTATTGCAAAGTAGTATGTCATTTGATTTAAATGCATAATTTCAATTAAATTTCATAATTGTCTCATGAAGCACATACTAGTCTCTTCATAGCTTCATGTTCAAGATGTAAAAATCAGGGTTGGGGTGTCCCTAATGTCTTATATGTAGTGAAGAGGGGAAAACATCTGTTTCCTGCTAAGTAAGCTGTTTAATAGGTCCTACATCATATAATATGAGAATAACTAAAGGAGAATGACTTACTTAGCATGTAGAGAAAAAATGTTAAATTTTTTCAGTATTCGGAGGATCAAATGTTTTGTGTGTTTCCAGAGAGCAGAATTAATACCAAAAAGGAGCATGGCTAGATAAGAGTGGGGATTTTCTAACACCTACATTTATTGAGTGTAAATAATTTATTTAGAATTAGAATCATTGGATATGTAACATAATTGGTTTGAGGCTCTTCTACCAAGAGTACTATCTGCATTTCTAGAAGATTTAGGAAGTGACCTACTCAAGCAAAGTTACAGAGGGGATTCAGTAGGTAGTTCACCTTAATAAATTACACTGTAAGACTCAAAAGTTAAAATACTGGACACTTGGTACTTAAAAGCTGTAGGATTTGGTGATTTTTATGGGTGAAAAGTTCCTCCTGGCTGAATCTTCAGAGGCTTTTGTAAATGTCTCTAGAACTGATAGGAGCTGGGGAATGGTGACCTGTGACAGCTGGACACATCTGTGGTCTCTGAGGTAAGGGCTCCTGCATTGGACACTTTGTTTCCCTCTCGATAACAACCATCTAAGAGAATCCTTTCTCAAAGCGAAGTAAGCATCCTATTTTTCTTTGGGGACATTTTGAGGGAACTATTAACTTTAATTAAGGGATTTGTAGATGGAGAAGGGAAGTGTTCCATCAAGGGTTCTACATAGTTGTACATCATGTATTGTGGAGACAGAACTCTGTCTCCAAAGGCTTTTCTGCCTATGAGGGAGAGTTTTTTCTTTTCTCCATGTAGATTTAGATTGTTCTTTTCTCTGTGCAGTTGCTTGCTATGTTTGTTCTTCTTTGAATGTGCATTGACAGGAGGTATGGAGTGGTGTTCTAGAAGGGTGAAGGAGAAATTTTACCACTTGAGGCAGTTGAGGTCATTGACGTTCAACCTGTACTGTGCCCAGAATGACCTGTACATAGTCAATAACCAAGATGTGGTAGTGTGTACTAATGGTGGAATACTGTGTTCTGATGTGGTTGTGCTTTTGGAGTCACTAGATAACAGTGCCTGATTGTGTCCTGATTTCCTTGAGAAATGCCCCAGGTCATTCTGAGAGGCAAGAGCACAGAGAATAGCAGTGATTATCCAAAAGAAGCCAGAGTCAAAGCACAGACTAATGCAGAAAAATCCCTGAGATGCCACCATGTCTGGCGACTCACTAGGAAATATTAGGGGCTGCGGTAGCCGTGAGAATGCTGCCATGGAAGTATTCCATCAGGCAGCCTGCCGCAGAGAGTACAGTCCACTGCAGCCCGGCGGCTGCCCATCTAGGTCCACCACTGAGTTCCTGCGAAGGCCATGGCTCGTCAGGATGTTGTCAAACCACTGTCTAAGCACAGTAGGGGGTCTAGTGCCAACCTAGCCCTGTGGTGCCTGGCTTCTCTCATGGAGGATTTCCAAGGACAATGTAGATCAAACAAGACAAAGACCAGGATTAAGTCCGATATGAAGAAAAGAAAGAGAATGGAGTATTATTCATGTGATTCTTGATTCATACTACCCTGAACTGTTCCTTGTTTTCATTAAAAGTACAAAAATGTTGCCCTGAACGGTATGCCTCAGTTGGTTGGGTGTCATACTACAAAGCGAAAGGTGGCTGGTTTGATTTCCTGGCCAGGGCACATGCCTGGCTTGTGGCTTTGGTCCCCGTGTGGGCATGTGGGAGAGGCAACTGACTGATGTTTCTCTCCTTCTCTTTCTCCCTCCCTTCCCATGTCTCTAAAAGTAAATAAATAAATAAAATCTTTTAAAAATGTTAAGGAATTATCATTGGTATCAGAGACCTTAAGTTAGATTAATATATTATGAACACTAATCATTTTAGTCTTTAAATACTTGCTGATATCAAACAAAGGAAAAAATAATTAAATGTGTACCCCTTTACAAATAGCAAACACATAATTTCTAGGTATAAATACATTACTCTATCTAAAAGTAATGATGTTTAACAAGATCTTGCTTTTTAAATAGTTTTCTCCAGTAGTAGAGGTGGACTCAATACAGTGTATTAACAGTTTTTCCCAGTTCACTTTTCCACCACCAGCCATGTGTCTGAGTGCTAGGTAGCCAGCATCAAACAGTCAGGGTTTGATTTTCAAAGTGCTGCTCATTGACTCCTGCAAAGATTCGGCCTAGGCATTGGGAAAATCAGATGAAAAAGTAGTCGCTTAAGCTTTGAAGGAAAAGGAAAATGTCACCTTTACTGGTTTGAATTAGTTTGACTCAATTTAGTTATTTAAAACTGACCAACAAATAAGAATCAGTGGCCAATGTTCCCATGTCCATTTTCCCGGTGGAACAGGAATTCTTCCTTTTATTTCAAATAACCAGGAGGTCCGGTTGTTTCACATTGCAGTTGGTGTTTGTTTCCTCTAATGTGAAAGTGGAATACCACCGGTACCTAATTTACAGGGTTATAGTAAAGGAAACAATGAGGTATCGGATTCAACACACTTAACAGATGCCTGGCATATTGTGGGGACTCAGCTTCATGGTTGCTTTGAACTCACTGGCGGTTAAACAACATGAGCATCGTTAATACACATTAGCTGAAGAGGAAAATGGGCAAGGTTGATGTCTGGGGAAAGCTTAAAGGTTGTACAGAATGAAAAGGCCTAGAAGATCAGAAATCTTTAAAAAATTACAAATGTAGGACAAAGACACATATAATCAAATAAATCATAAGAAGACCTTCCAGAAGAATGCATGTTTTGTGAAGAAAAATGGACAGTTTCTTAAATATATGTGAATTGAGGAGACAGGACAGGAAGATTATAAGCCCCTTGAGAGAGACTGAAATGAATTCAATGACAGAAGAAGCAAATGCAGCAAGAAAAGTGAATGACTTATTGGTTCTAGTGCTCATTGGGGAAAGCTTCAAGTTGTACCAGGAAGGGAAAAGCTTCCCGGAGGGAGATGGCAAACTCCTAAAACCAAAGAACTGGAAAATCATTTACATAGGTAACCTCTCATTATAATGAAACCTGCAGTACCTTTAAACTGTTTTATTGGGGCAAAATTTCATTGAAGTGATTTCAGGCATGAAAGCTTCTACAAATCAATAGATTTGGGCATAATAGTGGATATCCGCACACTAAAAAATACAGAGAAGATGCTTTATGCTCATAGAAAAGTACACCTCAGCATTATTTACAATAGACATACAGGGAGTTCTGTAAAAACAGAAAAAGAGGAGAATGGTTAAATACATTAGACAATTTATATAATGAAATATTTTACCAAAAAATAATGCTTATAAAAGTCAATAATGTCAGTAAATGCAAAAAAAAAAAAGGGAAATTGAATATAGAGAATAATTAAAATTGTGAAAGATAAAATAATCAAAGGAAAAAGAACTGAGAAGAGTTAGAGCAAAATGTTAAAAATAATTCTCTGATTGTGTATTGAGGTTACAGATTATTTACATATCTTATAAGTATATATTATATATTTTATAAATATATTTTATATTTTGATATGTATTATATTTTATAAATATAAATTTTGGGGGGTTCTAAAATGAATATGTACCTTTTAAAATATGCAGATATGTGTGCATGTGAAATTTTATTTATAAAATCTATGTTTTATAAATAGGTACATATATGAAGTTTTAAAATCAAGTAGGTTTATTAAGGTTTATTAAACAGACCATTCCCTATTCACCTTTTTTGTTCTTTGAGACATCCAGTCTCAAACCTTTTAACTGTTTCTTATGCTATTTACTTTCATATTTCTAAGTTAATGCCATTTATTTTAAGCAATTCTTTATTGATTGATTCATGTGGGAAACATTTGCTTTTCTCACATCCCTGTCCCCAACACCCATGTGAACATTTCTTTTATCCTCCCAATACATTTATTTCATATATAAATAAACATACAGAGTCCAGCACAAATAATGCCCCTTTTTATTACAAAATCTTTTATTACAAAATCACAAGCATGCAATTCTATAACATAACAGTATCACACTGGAGCACATCATATGACATTTTAGGTGAAATGTTCGAATTGCTGTTCATCTTCAGCGAGACATTCATGTGCCCTACCAACAGCACTCAAGCAAGCATTACTTCTGCCAGACTTAGTACATAAACAAATATTTCATATGTAATAAATATACAGTTCATATTACAATATATAGAAAATTATATACAATATTTTGTGCTTACCCATAATGGAGTCATATAATATAATATGACTGTTTTATTCTTTTCCTTGTACAAATTCTTTTTTTCCTTGCAGTTTAAAATTGCATTTTATTGTCATTTTCATAGGAACCTATTCCTAAACTATCAGAGATGTAAAGCTCTTCTCAGTATGTTTAAATATATCAAGTAAGTTCTTAGTTCAAGTTCCCTAGAAATAGAACTTGAGAGGGGGATCTGGATGCACTCACCTTACCGAGTGGCATGCTCAGAAGAGGAGTAAGAGCTGCACTGGTCTGGGACTGGAAATAAGCAAGGATGTAGTCTTTGAGCTGGGGTTTAGCTTTTGTCTGGTCCCAGAGGGAGAGCCAAGGCAAAGTTAGCTCTGAGGAGACAGTTAT
>PVKM010031373.1:0-16849 GCA_004027735.1 Carollia perspicillata | reverse complement strand
ATCTGGGGATACATTTATTGATTTTACAGAGAGAAGGGAGATAGACAGAATGAGAGAGAGAAGCATCAATATGAGAGAGAAACATCATTCAGTTGCCTCCTGTATGCATCCCAACCTGGGACTGGATCTGCAACCCAGATATGTGGCCTGACCAGTAATCAACCCTGTGACCCTTTGATGCGTGGGATGATGCTCCCAGCCACACCAGCCAGGGGTGGAGTAATATTTTTTATTCAGTATACCTCTACTACCATGCCTCAGAACAGAACAATCATTAAATATGTGTTTATAACTACAAGAATTCCTGAAATGAATGCTCTTTTCCATTAACACCTCATCTAGATCCTAACTATTTGACACTTAAGATTTTTCACTTTGATTCTAGCTGGTCTATGTGGCTCTAGATTTTTGCTTTCTGCTCTATTCTACTCTTCACCACCATTTATCTTGCTCAGGCAAATCTCCTATCACCCCCTGTCCTCATGGATAAGTGCACCTAAAGATCCGAGCCCAGTATCACACTGTTAAGTCTTTCACGATCTGACTCTCTTTCCAGCTTTATTTCCACCAACATGCTTTGCCCCTTTTTCAAACCATTAGGGTCAATATATGACTGCTATATTCAGCTTTTCATACCTTAATTGTACTACATTCTCTTCCCTAAATTTCTGTATTGACTTTGATTATTTGTAGATTGTTTTTTTCATTGTACTGTGAGGCCTTAAAAACAGAGACCAACATTTCAATAGAGAAGGTGCTCAATAAATGTCTATTGAGTTGACAATTAATGAAGTTGGTGGCTTTGTCTAAAACTATAGACAAACTAAGTTATACTGTTTTATTCAGGGACAGGAAGCAGGTTCCAAGTCATGGCTGATGCCACTTGAGCAGTAGCCAAACTGAGTGCTGTGATGAGAAGGACCACAGCATGTACCAAAATCCAATCACAAAGTGTGCTATTCTTAGGTATTTATATCAGATATGTGATATTTTCCATTTTTGATAAAAAATGCCTTCTGTAAGTTATTAATTGTATCATTGTATGCTTCTTTCAATATATATTGTATCAAATGTTAATTCTTTGCCAATTTTTTTCTTAGCCATGGTGAAAAAAGCAGTTGATGAAATAGTCTGGTTAAGTTTCAATCTAATGATGGCCAAGATTGATAATAAAATGAATAAATATATGAGAAAAAACTTCAGGTAGTAATAAATACAATGAAGAATTTAAAATAAGTTTATATAATACAGTTATAAGATTTTGGTATAATTTGGTGCTATAAATAGGGATAGCCTTACAAAATACATTTAAACTAAGTCTTGAAAGACTAGAATATGAAAATTGAGGGTCAGTGGCTCCTGGGGGAAAGACTAGACAAGAAAGACCTGAACACCATAACAAAATTAATTTTTGAAGTATTGTTAGAAATCTACTTGTCTAAAGAAAATGAAAATGATGATAAGATATCTTACTAAAATAAAACAATAGAGAAGTACTTAAGTTGTAAATTAGGTAGAACCTTGAATGCCATGATAATAAGTTTAGATTTTAGCCTGCATGAATAAGTGGAGGTGGCTAACAAACTATACAGGAGTTGGTAAAAGAAGGTTTACAGTTGTGAGTATGTCAAGCAGAGTTTATTATTGTATTATTATTTATTAATTATTATATTATTTTTACAAATGAACAACTGTAAACCTCAATTTTTGCACCTCTATTATTGGTGAGAAAGAAAGTGGCTTGAATTAGAATGCTAAGAGCTTAATTTAAAAACTGTGTAGCTCAGTGGACTGAGCTCCAGACTGTGAACCAAAGGGTCACTGGTTTGATTCCTGGTCAGGACGCATGCCTGGGTTGTGGGCCAGGTTCCCAGCAGGGGACATGTGAAAGGCAACCACACAAACGTTTCACTGGAAGTCCAACAGAGGCTTTCAGAGATGCTTGTCCAGAGCTCAGCAGAAAAGGCTATAGTTATAGATTTGAAGCCATTCGTATGTAAGTGCTATGTAAATCAATGTAATTTAATGATTTTATCTGAAGGATACGTCTGAAGGAAAACAGAACTCTCAGTTAAGCCTAACAATACTTAAATTTTTAGTTATCGACTAAAAACAATTTTTAGGGAAAAATAACTCTTAGTGGCAGAGTTAGAGAAGGGAGAGCCACTGAATAATGACAACCATGTGGTGTCATGGAATCCAATAGGAAAGATGACTTCTAGGAGAGTGCGTGTCAGGGAGGAGGAAAAGAAGAAATGGTACTGGGAATTGTAGGGAAGCAGAGTACTGATAAACTTTTTAAGCACTGTACTGTGGACTTGGGGAAATAGAACCTAACTGGTCTTTTTCAGAGAAATAATAGACAGCAAAGAAGAGGAAGAAGTAATCATGGTCCATTCTCAAGATAGGAGGGTTATAGTACCAGCTGGGGACATGATCAAGAGAGGGTTTGTTTTGTCAGCATTTTCTTTTTATTTTTTTAATGGGATATGCTGGAGTGTATCTGTTTCCTGATGGAATGATCCAGGAAAGAAGGAGAATTTAAGAGCAGAAAGAATGTGTCTGCAGGAGTAAATTATTTAGAAGAAAAGGGGACAAAGTGCCTTTTAGATAAACAGAGAAAATCACTCTATTCTAATACAAAAATTATAGAAACTTTGTTCACAGATGCAGGAAGTTAGTATGGAGATTTCATTTTAGAATGAAGAGGTAGAATATAATTTTTAAAAGCCTCTGTTTTTTGGGGGGCAATATTTTCACACTTAGTGGAAAGATGAATCATGCAAAGTAGGAATTCTTTTATTTCATTTTTATATTTATCCTCAAGCAGTGAAAATATTGATAAATACTTTCATTTTTTTTGTTGTTGGAGTAATTTATATACAGTATTTACTCTACTGTTAATTTGACCTGTGATTCTTATCTGTGAATGATAAGATTAGCAAAAAAGAGACACAAATGTCCCCTTTGTCTCTCAGACTTTCTCAGAAAATACAGTCATACCTCAGTACTCATTGGTTTCAAAACGTCAGACTCTGTCCTCCTCACATTTTGACAAGGAAGTGTTTCAGCACTTGGTGCTTGCTCAGAACTCATCACCCTTGCTAGAACTTGTATGAGTCAGGACTGCACCCCGCAAGAGAAAATGCTTCACCATTCCATGCTTGTCAATTTCAGCACTCATCACGAGTTCTGGAACAAATTAACAATGAGTACCAAGGTACCACTGTAGTTATAACCACAACATATTTCCTGAAACTTCCTATAACTCTTGTTCTTTCATTGTGGAGTTTCAATTTCATGGTCTTCAGACAATTCCTTTTCCTAAAGTCAGGATTTAGAAGCTTAAAAGCTATTATCCCAAAATCCTATCTAAATAAAACAATTAAAATAATTCATGATATTTGTTAAATAGGAACAATAATTATACTCTTTACATATGTTCAAAATGAAAATGGTTTGAGGACTTCAGGCATAATTCTATTCCAGAGGAATCCAATTTGTTTTTATACACCATTTGTATGTGACAAATATTGTTAAATTATCAATTCCAACTCAAGTGCATGGATCAATTAAAATTGGCATGCAGTTTTTCTGTTATTGCACCCTGAACCAAAGTTTAGATTGTAGTTTGGCAAACTACTTCCAAAAAACCAAATCCAGCCTGTTGCCTGTTTTATAAATAAGTTGTATTATAACAAGATGTTCCCATTGAATCAAATGTTGCCAATGATTGCTTTCATGCTACAGTAGCAAAGTTGAGTAATTACAACAGAGACCATATAGCTTTAAAATATATATATATATATATATATATATATATATATATATATATATATATATATATAATACATGTCCTATACAGAAAGCTTTGCAAACCCCGGCTTTAGATGCTCCTTTCTTTCTCTCCCCCATTTCTGGCCCTCCACCTCCCATTGCTTCTTCTCATCGATAGCAATAAGGAAAATATGTGACTTTGCTCTAAATTAAAAGCTGCCTTCCTTTAGTTGGAAGGAAATTATATGGGTTGCTTATTGCGAACAATTTTTGAAAATTATACAGTAGCATATACCAAAGTTTTAAAAACCCTGTGTAGTGCTATAATTTAGCTTATCTATATTATACATATTTGATATCTAACTACAGATTTAAAATGATTTTATCTTCCCAATCCAATAAACCCATATTTGTCAAAAAGTGGATCAGAATTGCTAATGAAATATTCAAAAGAGAATGTCTTAAATTTTTTAAAAGGTTTTATTTATTTTTCTTTAGAGGGGAAAGGGAGAGAGAGAGAAATGTCAATGTGTGGTTGCCTCTCATGCTTTCCCTGTTGGGAACTGGCCTGCAACCCAGGCATGTTCGATGACTGGGAATCGAACTGCAATCCTCTGGTTGGCAGGCAGGTGCTCAATCCACTGAGCTACACCAGCCAGGGCAAGAATGTCTTCATGTAAGGAAAAATAAGCTTGTGTTTCAGCTTGGTTAGAAGCCTTTGAATATGTCAGTCACCCAAACACCTACGTAACATCAGTGCCATCATTGTCTGGTAAGTCAGACGGCACTGAATTCCTGCAGCAGTACATTGAATTCCTGAACTCGGTGTTACTTCATGTTCTAATCACTATAAAGCATAGGTAGACGCATATCTGCAAACGTAATTGCTCTACGTTGCAGGAAGATTTTAGTGAATTTAAAGCTTGTTTCCATGACAAATTATGGATATCAGAAAAAGTTGTTGCTCTAAAAATAGACATTAATCTGAAAACATGTCTTAAGAAAATTATTAAATTACATTAGTTAATTTAAAAATGAGATAAAATATTTAATATTTTGACATTTTTCAGTTTTTAAAATCCATTATGTGAAGCTGAACAATTTATGACTATATGGGTCATAAATAGAAATGAAGAAGTGAGGGATTACAAATAGAAAAATCACTGTAATAACAGTAAGAAAGAGAAACAAAATCAATATATAGAATATGTATAACTACATGTGCCAAGGAAGAAGTTCATATTTATTGTGTTGGTCACTGTTTTAGCTAATTTTTTACTAATCTGCCACAAATACAATTTCCTTTCCCAATTGTGAACCTAATCTATCCATTTTTATTCTTCTTTAGGTACAAACACTCACAGTACTTAGGTGTGCAGTGTTTGTGGGTAAATGCGTGAGTGTGTGTGCTCAACAATAATTCCTAATAGACTCAATTGTCCTTGCTGCATCCACCTCATCTCTACTAACTTTATTTTAATTTTTTCACATTGGGGTAGAAATAATTTACATAAGAGACAATTTACATAAGGTGGAGACAGATTCTAAGATTTCCCCATGTATTACAGGGGTGCTCATCTAGAGGCGAGAACAGGAGCCAATGCATTCATAGAAGCACCTTCAGCTGACTTAGACAACACTTTCCTTTCATCCTAAAATGACAGGGGGTGTCAGGACCCCTACAACAGTAGATTTCCTAAATGTCACTCTCTAATCTCTCTCTCTGTCTCCCTCTCTTCTCCCTTTCTCTCTTCCTCTTTATCTCCTTCTTTCTCCTCTCCCTTTTTCTCACCGGAAATAAACTTAAAAAAACAAGAAAACACACTGACTGTGCCCCCAGTTAATGGTCACTTTATGACTGGCTCATGCTACTATATGGAAGAAAGAAAGTTTTTTCTACCCTCACAGTTCTCTGGGTTTGCCTAACAATCAAATCTACATGAGAAAGATTAATAAGAGAAAATGACAAACATGAATTACATTCATCTGTATGGGAACCATATATACATGAGGGAGTCAGAGACCTCACACCCATGAGAGGTTCAAAGACAGAAAGGGAAAATTAGATACATATATGATATTCTAAGGACCAGGTTGTGTTTCAGAGGAGAAGAAAGCCTCATCTGAATCTAAGAGGATAGATATTTATTGGTTAAGAACACAAGGTAATTATACAGCAAGTATTGCTTGTGACTACTATAAATAATATGACTCAAATTCTACATTGCTAATATTTTCACAAAAAAAATTGTATACCTTACTTTAATTTACATGATTATGTTTTACCTTCATATAACTGGCGCAACCTGATATTTTAGGTTTATTCTGCTCTATGTCAGCTCTAGAATCAGCCCTTGTTGCTTTTATTGGATAACAGCCTTTAGAACCCAAAATTTGTTATAAGCCAGTGGCTCCAAGACTGCAGTGATCAGGACTAAAATAGCATGTACATCCGTAAATACATTCACACACAGAACGACATACATATTTATATTGATGTCTAGCTCTAGACATAAATACAGAAATAAATCTATCTGACTTTATATAGCTATGTTATGTAATTATCTTTATTTACATATTAATAGCCAGGAGTTCACATGAATAACTTGATTTCCAGCCTAACAATACAGGGCTTATTTTAGTTTTCTCCCTTTTTATATTTGTCACCTTCTCTTTAAAAGTTAGAACCCTAACTCACATTATTCTATCTCTCTGCATCTGGTAATGTGTTAAGTCTCCCTGAGTATAACCAATTTCTCGTACTCACAGGCTGCTTACTTGCCTGAGCTCTGTGCGCGATGCTGGCCAAGAAGGTCCCAAGGGTTTTGCCCTTGCTGAACACAGTTGTATGCCAGGGAAATCCTGGACCGTGGACCCACAGAACATGCCAGTCACACCAGAATGTTCACCATGCCCACATACTCCAACTATGCCAGTTGCCCGGGCCAAAGCTTTAATCTCAGACCCCAGCAGACAAGCTTCAACCCTGGCCCCAGCACAGATAAATCTTTGCCAGCCAGAAATCTGGCCCATGTGATGGGGGAAAGGAAACAATCAAGAAAGGACAAGGCTTGTATCATACGTATTCCTATTTGTCCTTTTTCTATAAACTACATGCTCCATAAGACCAGAGAATATAAAACATTGTTACCACTGTATCCCCAGCAACTTGTATGTGACTCATGTATACAACAAAGACAACCACTGTTTCATTGTTGATAAAGGAATGAAGGAATGAATGAATGAGGTACATGGCAAATGCAAGTAAGACATTGGTTTCCTAATTAATCCCTAGTGTGTTTTCCTAAACAAGCTATTTTTATATGTAACTTTTTATAACTTTTCTTATTTTTTCTATTTTATGTACCCATACATTTAGGTTTCCATGTAGAAATATATGCTTATCTATAAGATGATTAACTTTGTGATTTGTCTTTAGCTCACAAGTGAACATTTGATAATTCTGTGAACTAAGTGAAATAAGTGGATGGGTTTGTTTATATTGGGTTTGTATTTTGTGTTAATTACCATCTGGGGAAATTTATTGTATTTGGCATAATTTGACCTGATTTCAAATAATATTAAAAGAAAATCAAAATATGAAAGTTGTATTGATCATGGTGAGCCATTAATCACATCACTATCCACAAAAAGTTGGTTAGCATGTTCATATCTGACATTCAATACATTTAAATGGTGATTCTATTTAGAACACAATCATTAAGGACTTCCTTTTTAGAAGTAAAAACAGCATGAAGAAGCATAATAAATTTAAAGACATAACTTGAAATAATAATAATTATTATTATAGAAATAATAGTATATTAGATTTGTATAGTACTTTATTTGAAATAAAGTTATTTCAACTAAGTTCCATTGCCTCTTTATCCTCACAAAACACAGATTTGTAATTTCAGCCCTTTAAGGATCAGAAAACTGAGGATAAGAAAGATGACAGTGTTGGCCTAATTCCAAGATGGCAGTAAATATTGTAGTCAAGACAAGGGTGGTGTCTTCTACATAATAAGATTAATTTAAATTTCCACCTCTTTTCCATTGGGACTGTTGATCCGCTTCACTATATTATTTGACCTTAACATCTATTATCAGTACACACAAGCTTATGCTCGTCAGTGTGCTCTAATTAGAAATTATTTCATGGCACATTGCAAAGCAGACAAGTCTCTGATGATTGACTAAAAATCAAATAGGTAAAATAGAAAAGAAGATCTATTTATTCCAGTGTTGTGGTCCATTGATGATGAATTTTCTGAGCATCTGTTTGGGTGTTTAGTTAATAAAATATCCTTCCATCCATCTGTTTCTAGCTCATAGGGAGTTTTCTGCAAAAGAGTAATTTTTAAAGGCTTACACACCTCATTTAACAGAGTAGACACAATCGGAGCCTGAGTTGTTACATTTTCTGAGAGTAAGCCCACTGATTGATTTACAGCATTAATCAATGTATTAGCAGTTCCTTGTGTAAGTCTAAATGTTTACATGACTCCCATAGACTTCAGTCAAAGTTACTCAAATATGTGAAAGAGCATAATTAAGAACCAGTTACTGGTTAATAGGCCACCATGGCTTCTTGGTCAGAACATCTTGATTTTAAATCACGTTAGGGAAAGATGTCTTTCTGAGCCTCTGCTTTCCCTAAGTGGGCTTTCTTAGAACAAGCTGTTGCATTGCATTGTGTAATAGTTTTCCAATTGTTTTGCTTTCCTTTCTCACATTTTAGTCTTCTCTAATCCACTTCTGTGTTCCTTTGAATAAATGTAGAATGTTTTACTCCATTCATCAGAAAATTTAATTTTTAATCCTCACCTAAGGATATGTTAATTCATTTTAGAATTTTAGGGGGGGGGGTAGGTTGGAGAGAGAGAGAGAGAAAGAGAGTGAGACAGAAAGAGAGAATGTGAGAGGGAAACATTGATAGCTCCCTCTTGTACGTGCCCTGTCGGGGAATCAAACCCACAACCTTTTGGTTCATGGTACAATGTTCCAAACAACTGAGCCATTTGCCAGGGATCATCAGAAAATTAAAATAACCAGTTATAAATATAGCTTCTCTTAATTTCCCATTAAGTGTTTGATACTGGGCAAGTTAGTCACTATATTGATGTTTCAATTCACTTACCTGTTGCATGATAATAAGTATGATTATTTAACAATAATTATAAAGATTAAGTAAAACAGTCAAGATGAATTTATCTCAGGAAATCAAGTTTTGTTTAACACTGAAGTAACAATCAGTGCACTTCAGCACAATGATGAAACAAAGAGAAATGTGTAAACCTTTGGAAGATGACAACATTTTTTAAATAAACTATAACAACTACTCATGAAGAAAATTCTAAAAAATAAGATATGGAGGCACTTTCTCAATCTGTAAAGAGGGAATTTATAAATAACCCATAGCTCATATTTTACATTTTACTTAACAGTGAAATATTGAACACTCTCTCCCCCACCCACCCACACACCAAGCTGAGTTCAAAGCAAGGTTTTCTGCTGTCTCCAACTTAAGATTAAAGCAGAGATCTTAACAGTCATAATATAGGAGAAAATGAAAGAGAAGCATAAAAATTAGAAGATAGAAAATTTGTCTGTCTTTACAGATAATATTGTTGGATATGTAGACCATTATAAAGATATTGTTATAAAGTTTCCTAGATGTAATAAGTGCATTTTAAAAGTATTCATAATAAAAAAGAAATTCTGTATCTATTATTAGCATCAAACAAATGAAAAATGAAGTATTGGAAAGATTACAGTAGCAGCAAAACCATAAAATAATTAAAAATGAATTCATGATAGGCTTTGGATACATCCATGTGGAAAGCTTTTGAATATGGGTGAAAATCATCAAGGACATTAAAATAAAAAAATAGACTATGTCAATCAGAAGGAAAACAACTTGTACATTCTCCCCAACTTGCAGTCCATTTTCTTCAACTTGATCTGTAGCAGTTTTTCGAGTAGTTTTTAAAGAAACTGATGACAAACTCACAGGTAGAGAGCAGGGTGACAGCTACGGGAGGGGTGACTGAGGGGCGGAGGGATGGAACAAAAAGGAAGGGCTCGTGGACATGGACAAGGGTGTGGTGAATGAGGGGAGCGGCGAGGTAGAAGAGGGGTAAGTGGTCACTGAAAAATATACAACAATAAGAAAATAATTTAAAAAACTGAAGAAGAAGAAGAAATTGACAACAAATGCTAAGTACCCAGAATAGACAATAAAATAATAACTTTAACAAGTCATAGTGTCTGATTTCAAAGAATATTTATAAATTTTTAGTAATCAACACAGTATAGCATTGTTGTAATAATCCATAATCAATCACTGGAACAGGTGAGAAAGTAAAAATAAAAATTAACACCTTTTTATAATCAACTTGTTTTTTACAGATTGTTAAAAATATTAAGGGAGAGAGGAAAACTTTCAAAAATTATGCTGAGACAAGTGGATATCTACATGGAAAAGAAATGAAAACCTTCAGTCATACCTCATATTATATCAAAAATTAATTTAAAATCAAATATAGACATAGACATACAACTTTTTAATGTAAAACTTCTAGAGAGAAGCAGAAAAAAAACCTTCATAACTTTTGGGTAAATAAAAAATTCTTGGAAAGGCCAAAAACCACAAACAAACCACTAACTCTCAAAGGAAAAATGACATTTTATTTCATCAAATTTTAAAATACTTGCTCATAAAAGGTACTCTTCAAAAAATTACAAAACAAGTCATATGTAGGAGAATGTATTATGTATGTTTTAGGTCTCTCATTGTCTCTCTGTGTTATATGTGTCACATGTATTATATCATATAGAGAACTTGATTCAAAGTATTATATGTTATATATTATGATATGTGTAATTAGAAAATGGACGGTGCTCATAATGTATAAATAATTTACACAAATAAATATTATGACATAAATATAATAAATACGAACAGGGAATTATATAAACACTTCAGAAAAGAAGTTGTATGAATAATTAATGAGCACAAGTAAGGTTTCCCTGTGCATGTGTGTCATCAAGGACATGGAAATGAAACCATCATGAGATACCACCTCACACTCACTAAAATAGCTAAACTTTTTAACAAACAAATAAATTCAAGAGTCTGGAGCTCATATATTTTGATGGGGTTTGTATTACTGTCTTGGAAAAAAGCTTGTAATATTTTTTAATAAACTAAGCAGAAACATGTGTCCTAGATACCCTGTCAATGATATTACCCAAATTAAATATTAACATATGTCTTCCAAATTACTTACTGGAGTATATTTATAATAATTATTAATAATTACCTAAAACCTTATATAAATTAATACCTATTAACATGAAAAATGTGGCAGCCATGCAATAAAATAAAAATAAATGAGCCAAAGATACATGTGAAGCACAAATGAAAACAAAAATAACTATTTTAAAATATTTAAAGTTTTTAAAAAACAATTATTACATAATTATATATTCTAGGAAATACATATCTGGACTTTCATTCTTCAAGGGTTATATTTTCCAAAACCTTTATCATTTGGGTCAATATTCCCTGGATCATCTCTAACGCTTTAACAATCATCCTAAAGTGCCATTCCCATTAATAAATACTGTAAATTACTCTGAGAACACTCTGACTCAAACAGAAAGAAGAAACCATCACTTCCTTTTTCTGGACATCATGTTTCTAAGAATTAGATATTATATTTCATTATCTTTTATTTGGTAACCTTAAACTGTATACTTTAATTAGTTCTCAGCTCTTAAGTTTTATAATTAACCTTCATGAATCTGCAAAAGAAAATATTTTTGTTCTACTTTGCAAGTCTTGATTTTGAGAACCAAAATCTAAAATTATTCCACAAACTAGGCTTTGGAAAATACTGTTACACATATTTAGGCTGTCTTTGCTTATATAATATGTCAGAAGTTGGAGCCCAAAAACAAGCTGGAAAAGAAGCAAGAGGTTTAGTGTCTTGTAAGTGTTCTGAGAAGTGATCCTTAGCTCACGCCATCACTGGATTCCTGTTACTCCAATTAATAATATCACAGAAAAGTTTGAAGTTCTGACATTGATAATATTTATATCCTACTTCCATTGTGAAACCTTGGCATTACCAAAGCATTGGATCAGTAGACTGATGCTTTTCTGCATGAGCTTTCACTGACAGAAAAGGTAGAAACAGTTTATAAGAGTCTCCCTATGTGATACAAATACAAGAATATAATATTCCCATTCTCTCAGAAGGGATATAGAAAACATAGAAGCTGAACAAGATCTGAGATCCTTTAGTAATCTTATGATCCTGAAGAGAGAATGCTGGAGAAAAACACAGCATGAACACTGTAAGAAAGAGCGGCACACAGTGCTGATGCCCAGGGCTCTGAGGACCTTGGACAATGCATGGTGGTTTCATTCTGACACTTGGTAGCTGCCATACTACAGTACGAGCTCTTTGTCTTCCCCACAGTGTCACTGTATGCTGCGAAAGTCCCTCAGATCTTATTGAAGGAGAGAAGAAAGGTATTGTCAGAAATTTTTTTGGATAAATTTAAGGAAAAATGTTAAGGTAATGCATTTTTCTTGGATTTTGCTTTCTGCATCCAGCAAGATTAAGAATACAAGGTAGAATTGAAACTCACATATCAAATAATAGCTTAGGATTTTGTAAACCTGTAGTTTTGGGCTTTCCAACTGTTTCTTTTTATACTATTGGTTTATTCCTTTTAAGATCTGGGACTCTCATGAACTCAGAGCTTCAGTTTCCTTTCCTGTAAAATGCAAATAACAAAACCTGGTTCAAATTGGTCAAAAGAATATATTAAACAGATTAATCAATATTCAATTTGGTGAAAAACAACATCTAAATTCCAGTGACCTGGTATAAAAGAAAGTGCATCTCTTATTCACACCGCACGCTTTACATTGGTTGGCAAGCATATAGGGGTGACGAGGCTCCTGTCACCTTTCAGGTTCAGCATATAAAGTGCATATAGAGAGATTTATCACACTTTTTACTGTGCTCCAGTCTGACATGGCACATGCTATTCTGTTTCCAGCCTGTGGCTAGAATTGGTCAAATTGCTCAGATGGCTCTGATTAACTGTGAAGGGATGGGGCATGTGGCTGTGTATCCCTGGAAGGGGAAAGAGGCAGACATGAGGACAAACAATTTCCGTCACAAGAACCAGTGAGACAACACACAGAAGAAAGTGTGTGCTGTGCCTGCCACAAATACCCTCAGAAATATGCAACCACTTCTTTTTTAATTCAAAATTGTATAAATATCATTAATCTTCTTAATTTATTTTATGATATTATTTTAGATTTTGAAAGGCAGCATGGTGCAGGCAAAACTCGGGATTTGAAGGTAGCTCTCATTCTAGTTATGGGCCTGCAACTACTTTTTTAACTTTAGATAAGTTATTTAACATCTCTGTGTCATGTTTTTTAATTAATGTGATGTTATAGAAACATTTTTCTACAAAATTTCTTTCAGTTTAAAATTATCTGAAAGTTATCTTTGACTATGTATCTTTATAGAGTAATTAGACCTAACCATTTGGTAACCCAAAGTTTAGCAAGTAAATTTGGTTTTTTAATTTATCATCTGTGGATAACATCACACTTAAAACATTTAAATCTTGGGGAAAGTGTATTAAGAAAATACTAAAATATTATTCAGCTAGGTATGAACAATGACATCTGGGAGAGAATGACAGGTTCTTAAAGTAGTCATCGTTAGCTGCAAGGCACACAACAGACATTTATCATTTAAAAGAGGTGTTGTTATCCCAGAGATTTAAAGTGTTCTTTCAGGAAAACAGATAAGATAGATTTATTCTTAATCTTGTTTTAAATCATTTTCCCTTCTAATTTAAACCCCAGATTCAGTGGACTGTGTTTGCTCTTAGGCAAGGAATGCTATTCAGAGCACAATCAGATAAAAGAGAGGCCATCTTTCTTTATGAAGAGCTTCTGGGAAAAACCATTGTTCAGAAGAAAACAGAAAAAGTCAAGATCCTTTTTATTTGATGAGATTTGGCCCTAATTACAGGTTTGGAGAGACTAAATTACAGGTTTGGAATACTTCAAGATAATAAAAATGGATCTACCTTTTGACCCAGTGATCCCACTTCTGAGAATATATCTGAAGGAACCCACAACACTAATTCAAAAGAACATAAGAACACCTTTTTGTTCATTGAAGTGTTATTTACAGTCATCAAGCTATGGAAGTGTTGGGAACCGCCCTGCCTGGTTTCAGGAGCTGTAAACCCCACCATGGCTAAGGCTGAGTGAGCAACCTCTGGACCATAAGCCACTAAGGAGACAGAGCTTATCTCCCTGGAAGGAGTGCTGCTTCTGCTCCTTTTTACATAACTGGGCCGCAATGCTTGATCAGTTAGCTGATGATGGGTAAGATTCCCCAAGGGGGGAATGACCTAAGATAGGCATGATCACATGGAGGCCCAAGGCCTCTTCATAGGCCCCAGACTTGGGGGGCTATGAAGAAAGGGGGTGATGGACCCTCGCCCCTTGGTTTTGAAGAAGCCTGACTCCCCAGGGTCCTCAATAAGTCTCTGATAATTCCTTGGCTGCCTTGCCTCCTCTGCTGGGCTTAAGCCTGAAACAATGACAGAGGGTGGTGCAGCCCTGTGCTGGAAAGGGCAGGCTCCCCAGTGATCAGGCCTGGGAAAGGATATGTAAATTCCTGTGACACCTGCTGTGCTAAGAATGCTTTTAGTTAAATGATAAAGACCTGAGCAAGAAATAGTTTACTTTCCAAAGTTTCATAGCCTTTTAGCTGACAGACCCTAAATCAGAATAAACCCTAATGGTTCCTTATATATCACCTAATCGTTACTACCTGAGAATGATTAATAAGTTGTACCTGAATTCCCACACAAGAAACCCAATAAAACCACTGTCCAGGCAAGGGTCGGCACACTCTCCCCTTGAGAGAGTGGCCAGGCTGCTCCGAGGCACTCCCCACTTGAGGGAGTAGCCATGCCATCCCCTTTTCCTCCACAGGACTCAGTAGTCCATGTGAATTTGTCTCGTATCTCATCCATAGCACCGCCAGCCGGTGCCCACAACATGGAAGGAGCCCAAGTGTCCATCAGTAGATGAATCAATACAACAACTATGGGACACTTACACAATGGAATATTACTCAACCACAAAAAAGAAGAAAATTTTACCTTTTTGTGAGAGTATGGATGGACCTGGAGAACATTATGCTAAGTGAAATAAGCTAGCCAGGGAAAAATAAATGCCATATGATTTAATTCATATGTGGAATCTAATGAACAAACTGAACTAACAAGTGAAATAGAGATAGACTCATATATAGAGAACAGGATGACTGCTAAGGTGGGAGGTTAGGGGTGCAGGGATTGAGTAAAAAGCAAAAGGGGCTCGTGGACATGGACAGCAGTGTGGTGATTGCAGGGGGTGGGGGTTTTAAGGGGACTAAATGGTAATGGAAAAGTACAATAAAACTAAAATTGAAAGCAAATTATAAAGAAAAAATACTATCATTTTATATGATGAAATTCAATGATTCAGTGAGAATGGAGTATGGAAGATTTGTAGTGTATTGTGGAAGAATCAGAGTAAGATGAAGGACAGGTTCAGTTACAATTTCCTTTTTCACTTATCTTTCAGGAAGAAGATGGAGATAAAGAAAGAAAAAGAAGGACAGGTGTTATCTAACTTATCCACAATAGAATTTGCCCTCCTCTGCACTGTGTGAACCAAATTGAGCCATTTAGAATAAAACATCAAGCAGAATTTTGTCACTAATTAAGTCCTCAAATATTATAACACTCTCCCTATTATTTTGTAAACTGCATTAATTATTTCTAAATGACACATTTTTGTATTTGGAATAACATTAAATGATGAAAATATTCATTTGTAATAAAGGCACATACATGTTAGTTGTTTAATTCAAGAATTTAAATATTCATCCTGAAAGCATTCTTATGCAGTTTTATCACTTTCAAAGATGAAAAACATAGAATAGTAATCAAACTTTCACTATCTTCTTTTATTACAGTTTTAAAAATATAACCACACTTTTTCTGCCATAATGTAAAGGAAGTATATTAATAAGAGCAATCTGCTTCAATTATAAATCAAGAGGCAAATATCATGCTGCACTGCAGTGCTCAATACAATTTTAGATTTAAGGAAGAAACATAGATTAGAATTAATTAGCATGCAAAGCATAAATAACACCCTGATGGTAGTTTTTTGCTAGAAAGTAATTTTGAACATCAATAAAAAATAAATAATATAGCCATATAAACTACCCAGCTTCAAAATAAAATACCTGTGAGTATATACAAAGAGGCTACATCACAAAATATTGCAAATTAAAATCATCTGAAATTAAGATAATTTTTATGCCTAAATAGCAGTAAAATGGAACAAAACAAGTAAAATAGCAAATTCAAAGAATTTTCCAACCTCAATGATATATATATCATTGATACATATATATACTTGAATATATATATTTTATATATAACTATATATATTTACTTTATGTACACATAAATATATATGTATACATATATATGTGTGTATGTATGTGTATGTATGTGTGTATATATCGTATATATACATGTGACACACACACACACACTTTATGTACTGTCCAGGCCCTGACTCAAAAGCCCAGTGTCTCTATATCTCTATTAGGGAGAAAAAAGTGAACAAATTTAACAAGGACAGAGTATATGAGTATATTTAGGTAACATGACCTTCAATTTTATGCTGATTCTGTGTTTCTGCATGATTTACTCACCTGGTCTTCTCTAAAATACAGTCATAAAGGTTACCTCTTCTTTCTGCCTTCATCATTCCTGACTTTTAGCCTGCGTGTTTTAGCCTGGACCATGTAAAGTAGTTAAACATGAAATATTTTGCTTTTAGAAGCATGAGGATATGCTCTGTACTTTATTTACACCATATCTATCCATTTCTCTATCCTATTCAAAGACCACAAAAGCTATATGCCACAGCCAGGAAATAGATACCAGT
>PVKM010031372.1:0-16860 GCA_004027735.1 Carollia perspicillata | reverse complement strand
TCTGATCAACTTAGCACCCCACAAGTGAGTTCAGTATAGAATACTGAGGATAAAAAGAGTCCTACAAACTCCCATGTATGCAAAAAACAGACCATACTCCAAGGACCTGTAGTAAAAGCACCATTATGCTTCTTGGCAGCAATAGTATAAACTACAACACAATAGTGCACTTTTTCAAAATTCTCAGAGAAAAGTATTTCCTATCTATAATTCTATACTTAACCAAACTATCAACCAAGTGTAAGGGTGGAATAAAAACATTTTCAAACATGCAAGTTCTTCCCTGGCTGGTGTAGCTCAGTGGATTGAACGTGGGCCTGGGAACCAAAGGATCGCGGTTCGATTCCCAGTCAGGGCACATGCCTGGGTTGCAGGCCAGGTCCCAGCAGGGAATGCACGAGAAGCAACCATACATTGATGTTTCTCTCCCTCTCTCCTTCCCTTCCCCTCTAAAGATAAATAAATAAAATCTTTAAAAAAACATACAAGTCCTAAAAAAGTAAATATACCTCTTATTTCACTCTTTTTCAGGAAGTTGTTGGGGAACGTGCCACACCAAAACTTGGGGTATGGGCAACGGCATCAAACAGAGAAGTTTGGTGTTTGGGGGCGGAGTGGCTAGCAGCTCACCTCATCTGACAGGGCTTCCATCTCCTGGAGCTTGGCAATGAGCTGGGTTATGTTACCGCGGAGGTCCTGGATTTCCCCAGTGTGGTGCCGCACCTTCTCCTGGTACATCCTGACGAGGAAGGATGAGAACATGGACCGACTGATTTGTGATGCTCTTACTACCCTCAGCGTCCACCTTTGCCAGTCAGCCCATTAAAAACTAGCTTTACATTTTCCCACTCTCTTGGGCCCCTCCCTGGACATATCCAGGTGCTTAGCTCTACAACAGCACTCAGGCTCTTTCTTCCTCCTGCTTGGAATATTCTTTAACCCAGCTCCTTCCAAATATTCTTGAGTATTTTGTCTGCAATTAAGGATACTGCCACCAGGTGATATCTTGGTTAAAATTCTTCTCAGCTGCCTTTTGCTGAGCACTAACTATGGGCTCGGAATTAGTCAAGACAGGTTATATCTTCTTCAACATCCACAATTACCCAGAGCAAATGGGTGTTATGCCTTGTGTCATAAATGAGGGGTCAAAGGACCAGAGAGGCGCAGTGTCTTGCATGAGATGAGCTAGGAAGTACGGGGGCGGGGATTTAAACCCAGGCTGGTCTGACTTCAGAGCCCGTGTTGTTAGTCAGTGCATCCCCGGTCCTGGCTGCAGCTCTGGTTTTCAGGTGTTATTAGAACTATTCAGCAGATTCTTCTTACCTCAAGCTCTGCAGTGGACTGTTTATGCTGTCATCCTGGTGGGGTGTTGAGGAAGCAAGGGATCTCTTTCAGGTGATCTAATCTGGGTCCAACAGAGCTTCACCCACCCATTTTCCCACAACCGTAAATCTGTCCATCTACCTTCCTTTTTACTCTTCTGTCCACCTGCCCATCCCCCATCTATCCAAAATCCAAGTTACTTTCCTTTTTATCCGTCCATCCATCCACATCCACATTCACCTAACCTCCCATCCCCCTACCGTCCCACCCATCCACTCTATTTATCCGATCTTCCTCATCCATCCACACTCCCATCCATCTCCCTTACCTTATCCATCAGTCCTCCCATCCATCCATCCATCCATCCATCCATCCATCCATTTACCCACCCATATACTTCATCTGCCCTTCTGCCCATTTTCTCATCCATCCGCTTTTCCATTCATTCGTCTACCCTCCAAACACTTCCTCCAGCCCCTGCATCCATCACTGTCATCCTCCCACTTTTTTAGGGTTTTCTGGACATCGTATACTCCAGTTATATTTATGCTAGACCTTTAGAATGTGTTCCACATAACTGCTATGCTATTACTTGGATGTTTGTTTGTTTGCTTTTCATTACGCCTCTCTCCATTCACACTCCCATGTGGCCGTCCACTCATCCTACAATGATGGTGTCAGCCCTGTGCTCGGCCCTGAGGTGGACACTGCGGGAATGAGTGAGTGTCCAGTAGACACTGCGGGAATGAGTGAGTAAGACCTGGCTCTGCCTTCAAAGGCTGCCAGTACAGTTGGGGGAAGAGTCATGATTCCCCCAGGAACCATAAAGCAAATGGTCTCATCTTATCTGAGCAGAACAAACTGTCTTGAGTGGAGAGAGGGATGTGTTTCCTGTCCCTACCATCCCACTTTCTGTGGGGGCCTTGATAGAGAAGAGATGGGTTGTCTCTGGGAGTGAGAGACAGGAGAGGCAACCTGGAGGAGAGAATATCGCATCTGGTCTTTGGAAGTCACGTTCTGGTGGGAGAGGTAAGTTCCAGGTGAGTGGCATGAGTCAGAAACTGATTGGGGCGCAGGTGTGGTGACAGTGAGAGGAGCCTGTAGAGGTGACATTGACTGGGAAGAGGCCAGTCAGCAGTGGGGCTGATGGGAGCACGCACTCACCTGCCAGACCTCCACTTTGGATGGTAAGTGTATAGAAAACATCCAGAATCCTGTGGGGCCAGAGGAACGAGGATGAGCCATTGACAGTGACAGGTTAAGAGCTTATGGTCTGGAGTTAAGGCATCTGGGTTCAAATCCCAACATTGACTCTTACTAACATTGTGCAGCTTTGGGAGAAGCTACTTAGCCTCTGTATATATACCTCAGTTTTCTCATCTGTAAATGGGATAACAGTAATACACACCTTATGACTGAATGATGTCATACATGCAAAATATCTCACATAAACTGAATAAGCCATGTCTTCTCTCCCTCACCTGTCCCAATCCCACTGAGGGTAATTGGCGAAGCGAAGAAGAGGGGGTGGGCTCCCCTGCATTTTATGATATCTGTGTTGCCTGAAACCCTACTGTTCAAGCTGTTAATAAAAGCCTTCAAAGCCTATTAGTTGTTCAAATTAAAACACTCAACAAAACAGAAAAGAACTTCAATACGATGAAGACCACTTATAAAAACACACAGCTGACATTATACTTGAGGATGAAAGATTGGATGCTTTCTTCCTAAGATCAGGAACAAGGCAGGGGTGTCTGCTCTTGCCATTTTAATGTCAAGTTGTCCTGGAGGCTCCAGACAGGTCAGTTAATCAAGAGAAAGAGATAAAAAGCAGATGACATGATGTTGCACATAGAATCCTAAAGTATTCAAGACTGTGTGTCTTGCCAGGTGTCAGAGGTAATAACTGAGTTCAGCAAGGTTGCAGAACACCAGACCAGTATGCAAAAATCAGCTGTATTTCTACACACTAGCAATGAACAATCTGACAATAAAATTAAGAAAATGATTTCGTTTACAATACATCTCATAGAATAAAATACTTAGGAATAAGTTTAACAAAAGAAGTACAAAGTTTACACTCTGAAAACTATGAAACATTGTGGAAATAAACTGAAGAAGACAGAGATGCCCGTCAGCTGTGGAAAGACAGCCATGTGCATGGGTCGAGAGACTCAATGTCGTTAATACTTTAATAATACTGAACAGTGCTCCCCATTGATTCATCTACGGGCCGATGCAATCCCTATCAAATTCCCAATGATGTATGATTTTTCACAGGAACGGAAAAGTCAATTCTAAAATTCATATTGGAACATTAGGGACCCACAATAACCAAAACAACCCTGAAAAGAACGACGTTGGGACTCAGACTTCTAGATTTCAAAACTCACCACAAAGCTAGAGCAGTCGATCCGGGGCGGTGCTGGCAGACAGAGAGACGTACAGGTCAGTGAGACAGGGCTGAGAGTCCAGGGATAAGCCCTCACATTTATGGTCACGTGACTCTCAGGAAGCGTGCCTAGACAAGTCAGCGGGAAGAAGAGCCTGCTTTCCAATAAATGGAGGGGAAGCAATTGGGTATCTACATTCAAAGGGATGAGGTTGGACCTGACCTCACGCCATCTACAGAAATTAACTCAGGAGCGGGTCCTGGACCTAAATGTAAGGGTCAACCTATAAAAATCTTATAATACATGGGTGTAAATCTTCATGGCCATGACACCGAAAACACAAATAACAAAGGAAAATAGATAAATTGACTTCATCAAAATTTTTTTTTAAAATTGGGCTGCAAAGGACACCATCAAGAAAGCGAAAAGACAACCAATAGAATGAGAGAAAATATTTGCAAATCATATATCTGATAAGGGACTTATAACCAGACTATATGAGAAGCGCTTACAACTTAATCATACAAAGACAAACAGCCCAACTTCAATATAAGCAAAGCCCTGACCGGCATGGCTCAGTTGGTTGAATGTTGTCCTGCAAAGTGAAAGGTTGCTGGTTCGATTCCCAGTCGGGGCACATGCCTGGGTTGTGGGCCGGTCCCCAGTTGGGGGAGTGCAAGAGGCAACCAATCGATGTTTCTCCCACACAGTAATGTTTCACTCCATCTCTTTATCCCTCCCTTCCCCTCTCTTTAACAATAAGTAAATAAATTTAAAAAAACCAAAAATGGGCAAAGATATGAATAGACATTTCTCTAAAGAAGATATACCAATGGCCAATAAGCACATAAAAAGATGCTCACCATTACTAATCACTAGAGAATGAAATAGAAACCACAACGAGATACCACTTTCCATCCCTTAGGATGGCTGAAATAAGAAAGACAATAACAAGTGTTGGTGAGGATGTGGAGAAACTGAAATCCTCATGCATTGCTGCTGGGAACCTAAATGGCGCAGCCACTTTGGAAAACAGTTTGGCAGTTCCTCAGATAAACACAGGGTTACCGTATGACCCAGAAACGTTAGGCCTAGGTGTACACCCAAGAGAACTGAAAACACATGTGCACACAAAATTTTCACAGGGACTTTCATAGCACCATTATTAATAATAACCAAAAAAACCCAGAAACCACTGTAATATCCATCAACTGATGAATGGACAAGCAAAATGTCATGTATGCATTTATTCAGCCATAACAAGAAGTAACATGCTGATATATTCCACAACACAGGGAGCTTCGAAAACATTGTTGGTAAAAGAAGCCACAAAGACCACATGTTGTATGATTCCATTGATAGGAAATGTCCAGAATAGACAAATCCATGACGACAGAAAATGGATTAGTGGCATCTAGGTCTGGGGCCATGGAGGAAGGGGAATGACTGGGGAGCTGCTTCGTGAAAACCCTGGGATTCGGCAGTGCTGGGGAAGGCACGGTTTTGTGAATGCACCCAAGTGATTGAATTACGCACTTGAAAATGCTGATCTTTATGGCTCATGAATTGCATCTCAAAGCTGTTATTTTAAAGTATCTTATTTGTTGGGCTAAGTTTTCTGGGAATTTCTAGGAAATCCACCCATGTCCGCTTACATTTGAAGGGAGGGAGAACACTTCGCGGAAGCAGAGCTGTGATGTGGGAGGAGGTGGTGGTGGCTGGAAGGAAGCCACGGAAACCCAGAGACGGGGAGTAAAAGTCACCATAACATGGTCTGGGGAGAGCTTTATAGTTTTCCAGGCTTTTCTGAGCTTTCGAAAAAATGTTATTGGTCATCATTTCAATTAATCCTCACAGCAACACCCATTAGACAGATGGGGAAACTGAGGCTCACAGAGGGGCGGTGTTTCACCCAGTGCCACCTGGGCAATGCCAGAGCCCTCACTCTTTCCCTCCCCAGGATGGGCGGGAGCCAAGGGATACCTCCACCCGGGATGGGGCAGGGCCCTGAGAACACACCGAAAGCACAGAGGACCAGGACACCGGTCTTTTCCATGAGCTTCTGGAAGAGCAGCTTGCATCTGGAAGACAGAGAAGCAGTGATCAAGGTGAGGCAGGGCTTTGCACAGGCTGGCCAGTCCCTGACTGGCCTTTGGCTCTTTCCCACCCTGGGGGAAGGGTCCTTCTCTGGGCAGTGACACCCTCTCCAAGATGCTGGCCATGTTCCGTGGCTCCATAGCATCTCAGAGAAGAGCAAGCTCTTACCCCAGCATCTGGGGCCATCAGAGATCGACTGACAGTGGCCATCGTGTCCTCACCACTCCCCTTCTCCATCTGCACCCTGTTTGTCCCCTCCCATCTTCCCTCCTGGTGGACACATCCTTTAGGGTTCAGCTCAAACGTCCCCTCTTCCTGCAACCTCCAGACTCACACTCCCCACACTCACACTGGTTTTGATGTCTGCTTTCCCCACCCAACTGGGAGCTGGTGAGTGCTGGGAGCCAAGGCTGAGCCCAGAGTAGGCGTTAAGGAAACATTTAGTGTGTAAACAAGTGCATGAATGAAGCGGGAAGCTCTGCAGGAATTCAGAGGGAAGCTCTGCAGGAATTCAGAGGAGTCTGCTCGGCAGAAGGGCAGAGGGAGGGGATGGGATGGGCATTCCAGGCAGGAAGAACAGCGGAAGCAAAGGTGTGGACGTAGGAGAATAAAAAGAGCGGGTCCAGGGAGTGAGAACCCCAGCCTTGCTGGCCCAACGGGTCCACAGCTGGGAGCAGAATGAAGGCCACTCGGAAAGAAAGGATGGGGCAAGATTTCAGAGGGCTGCTCCACCGAGATCGGGGGAGCAATGGGGAGCCACAGTAGGTTCTGGGGTGAGGGGATCTGATAAGAGCCAGGTGTGGGATAGCTTATCTGGTCTGGAGATCGAGGGGAGGTTCAAACCGGTGAGGGGGCTGCCACAGTCACCAGCTGCATGGTTCCAGCTCCCACCACCCTTCCCTGCTCACCTGCAGGTGTTGAATAAAATGTATTGGGCCTGAGTCCTCAGGAAGCAGGCCAGGCAGGTGATCCAGGCTGCAGAGGAGACAGAAGACCAGGGAGTATTTGCACCCTCGTTCTTATTCTACAATGACTCGCTGACTGTCCTGGTGCTGGGGGACACCCTGGAGCTGGGAACCGCCCCTTGACTTGCTGGTTGAGCCCAGGGCAGCGCTGCTCGGCTTACAGGTAAGGGGCAGCGTGGAGTGAGTATGAGTGCTATAGGCGAGCAACGCTTACTAGTGACACGGGAACACTAAAGAAGTCTGGGATGTGTGCCCATTCCTGGACACTGGGAGCTTCTCCAGGACATGATCCTTGTCTGGCTCATCCTGGGTACCCAGCCTTGCCCAGTGTGGAGCTCAGCCAAAAGCAGGAAACCAGCAAAAAAGCAGGATGGATGAGTAGGTGGGAGGATACACAGATAGAATGGCTTGGAAGATGGATGAATAGAAAGATGGCTGAGAGGATGGGAGAATGAGAGGAAGGGATGAAGGATTGACTGATGGATGAAATATTAACAAATAAAGATACGGGTGAATTAATGGATGACTCGGTGAATGGATGGATGGAGGAACTAAGGGATGCATGGGTGTGTTACAACAGGTGGCGACGTGGACAGATGGTTGGATACAGGACTTTGTGGATGAATAAATGGAAGGGCGGGCGATGAACACAGAAGTAAAAGGCCAACCTTTAGGTGCACTGAGGTGAGGGCGAGTTGCCCCAGACCACTCCCCTGACTTCACCCGGGTCCTCCTGACCCAGGGGTCAGGCTGGTGTCAGAGTGGGGGAGGGCTGGCAGTTAGCTCCTCCTCCAAACTGCACGTCTCTCTTCCACTGCCTCTCTCCAACCACTAAAGAGATCTGGGCTGGGGTGACACCCCTGACCCCTCTGATGGGAAGACCTCCAGAGCTCAACCTGCAGCTCCCTCCCCTGCAACCCAGCGCAGACCTTACCCCCCACCCCAGGTCAGCCTGGCCTGAGGTGGTTGGATATACGTACACACACATCCCAGCATGCACTGAGTCAGGATTGGGGTTGGGGTGTTGAGACGAATCGATGTCAGCAAGTCATTATCTGCAGAGAACACAGGGTTGTCAGGTCACCTCTGACCTCTGGTGCCTGCAGACAGCTGGGAAGCTCCTAGAGCTTGGCATGAGCATCTCTGCCCCATGGCCTCCCCCTTGCCGCACGGCCCTGGGTTGCCCTTCTGACCGCTTTGAGCCTCGGCCCCTTGCTGTCCACAAAGACCCCAGGGCTCCCCTCTCCCCTCCTGGCTTACTCGTGTTTGGCAAGGACTCCTCTGTTGTCCTGTTGGGGTTCCGGCCTCTTTGGACCACCCTAGGGCTGACAAGAGTCACAGTGACATTCTACAGTTCACAAGGAGCAAGGTGCTCATGTTCCAGACTGAAAAACCGAGTTTGGAGAAGTTTGCCTAAGAAAGACCACCAGCCTCTGAATTGAGACAGACCCAGGTCTGCTGACCCTGAGCCAGGGACAACACTGGGCTCCCAGCACTCCGCCCGGTGCCCGGCACGCAGCAGGAGCTCAGTAAACACAGGCTGCAATGATGGCTGCTCCACCACGCTCTGGCTGGGGGACTTTAGAAAAGCCACTGGCAAACCCTTCTGGCCTCAGCTGCTGCATCTGTGAAGCGCAGGTGGTAATGCCTGCTCACCTCCAAGAACAGAGGGGAAGGATTGTGTAAACTGGGCAGGGCAGGACTGGGCAGGGGGAAGGGCTGCTGTCCTCACCTCCTGGCCCTGGGATTCCTGCAGGGGTGGGCCACATCTTCGGGTGGGTCACACGGGTCCCTGGGGCTCCTTGGGGACCGCGGCATTGATTTCCTTCTCTGGGAGTTGGCGAGGAGGAAGTGGCTGCTACCGGAGCCTCCTAGCGTTCCCTGAAATATGTCAGGTGGAATCTGCCCGGGGTCAAGAGGAGCTCTTGGCACTGTGACCTCACAGAGCAGGTGTGGGGGATGGGGTCTGCCCTGTCACCAGCTTGGCCCTGGAACTTTCTCTTGGAGGAACCCACTCTGACCAGCTTTCTTTCCACTTTTAAGATGGGGGAATGGAGGGCTCCAGACAGGAAGGGTCATGTCAGGGCCTTAGAGTTGGGACAGGGGCAAGAGCTGAGGCTCCAATATCTGGACCATGTGTTTTCTCGCTCCAGAGCCCTTCCTGCCCCAAGTGTCCCAGACTTGCCATCTTCTTAGATTGCTCGTTTGTTTGTATTTCTGTCCGCCCTGCCTGTGGAGAGAGCCTGTTTGGATTGCGAAGCCGAAATGAAGTCACTTTGCCCCCTGGTGGTCATTGCTCAAATTGCAGGCTAAGTACCTGCAGGGAGCGGAATAATGGTCCCCCAAAGAGGCCTGTCTACCAAAACTTGAACATGTGAATGTTTGGTTACCTACAAAGGGGAGTTAAAGCTTGCTGATGGGATTAAGGTTGCTAGTCATCTGACCTTGAGGTGGGAGAATCTCCTAGGTTATCCAGGCGGGCCCAGTACCATGACAAGGGGCCTTACAAGTAGAAGAGGCGGGCAAGAGAAGAGAGATGGCAGACTGAGGAGCGCTCAGCCCCACCTGCTGGCTTTGAAGATGGAGGAAGGAGCCATGTGCCAAGGAACGGAGGTGAGGAAACAGATCCTCTTCTAGAACCTTTAGAGAGCAATGAAGCCCTGACAACACCCTGGTTTTAGCCCAGGGAGACCCAGTTTGGACTTTCGACCTCCTGGAGCTCTAAGATAATAATGTGTTTTAACTCACTAAATTTGCGCTAATTTGTTATAGCAGCAATAAGAAACTAATACAGTGCCCTGAAGAATATTTGGTGGAGGGGAGGCCCGGAAATGTTGCCATTACAATGGTTACAAGGGTCTTGCGATTGTGCATTCATTATTGACTCAACATATACCTACGGAGCCCCGGGTGTGCTCCAGGCGGTGGCTGCAGGGGCGAGCAGAAGCAGCCCCCGCCCCTGCGGATGAGGGTGAAGGGACTGGCAGAACATCCTCCGCGGAGCAGGTGCCGCTGCGCGGTGCTTGCCGTGCCGTGGGGAGGAGGGGCTGGCGAGAATCCCCCTCTTCCGCGTCTGCTGGCTGTCCCTCAGTGGCCCCTGCGCTGGAGATGCTGCGGAAGAGGAAGTGCCCATGCCAAGAGCAAACACCGAGAGTGGCTTCTGTCAATATTTACACCCCTCCCCACGGACTCTGCTGTTTGTCTCCGCTACGGTGAGGGCCGGGAGGGCTGGACAAACCGAGGCCGGGAGTCGGGAGTCAGAGATTGCGCAGCTGGCTCGTCTCACTCCTTTTCGCCCACAGGATAGGGCAGGGGAGCTCTGGCTGGGAGGCAGGGCAAGTCCATGTGAGCTCTGGCCTCTCGGGGGAGAGCAAGGTGGTGTCCGTGGACTCCGTCGGTTCTGTTGCTCTGTGGGGACCCAGCACGGGGTGGGCCTGGGCTCTGGGCCTGGTATTTGGGCTGGTGTGGAGCCAGTGGGAGCCGCGGAGGGCTCTGGAGTGGGGGGAGGCCCCGAGGGTTTTTGTCCCTGTACCCCAGGTGGGCCACATAGAGAAACAAAGGGGACTTCCCTGCAGTTATGCTGTCACCTCCCATGCCCACATGTATGTGTGCACACAAGCACATGGACACCCCTCCCAACACCAGGAAGCAGCCCACGGTGCACAGGTACACACACACACACGCACTTAGCACCATGCACACACAGGCCCGAAGGCATACTCAGTACACCAAGCCCACAAACACAGGGTCCGGCGGAAGTAACGCCCGTGCGAGGGGTTGATAGAGTAATAATTTGGGCGTAATAATTTAGTTTTAATTTGAACATTTTACCTAAAATGCCATAGGGTATACTTGAGTCATATTGTTATGTTACAGAATTCCATGCGTATGGTTTTGTAATAAAAGATTTTGTAACAAAAACAGGCATTATTTGTGCTGGACCCTGTGTGTGCTATACACAGAACTCCCCACACCTGCACTCACGTAAGGTGACATGAACAGGCATGTAAGACCATAAACCAATGTGACAACACGACCTTTTCATGTACACACTCACACACACTTTCCTCTGATGCCAGTAACTATGGCCTAACGCACATGTACACATGGCCAGGCACACATAACCACACACACACACAGAACCCTCACACACACACATGTAAACTTTCCTCACATTTGCACAGCTCCCTGGGCCCCATATAGCCAAGGTGCAGCCTGGGGTTTACAGTGTAGAAGGAGCTAATGGGCTAAATCCATTCTGAGTGGGATTGGCATTTGGAGTGAGTTTGGGGTGTTAAGTAGCGGCTACTGGGTCATCCACACTCTCTTGCCTGTTGTCTTTTGAATTAGGGCTCCATGTCTGACTAGGATCAGGGCTCCGTCTGTGACAAGGGTCGGGGCTCAGTGTGAGACCGGGATCAGGACCCAGACCGTCACTGGGGCTGGGGATCAGGCAGCATCCTGTTCCTCCTAAAAGGGTCAAGTTTCTGGGCCAGCGTGGAGACACCAGACATGAGAGGTAACCGCGGCCATCCCCCTGACTTTGAGCATTCCCTCCCGCCCAGGCCTGGCCGGGCCTGGCTGGGGTGAGGAGGAGTCCCTACTGGGAGCAGACCTAGTTCCAGAGATCTGCAGAGCTGCCCAACCCTGGGGTCTTGCAGCGGTTGGCAGTGGGGCCAGGCTACGTGGCAGCCCCACCACCGCTGTGGGATGAGACATCTTGGCACAGGCTGTGTTTGCAGGGAAAACACTTTTAACCACAAGCAAACCTGTCCCTCCCCATGTCCCTTCCCCGTAGGTCCTGCACACCAGGGAGCCTTATAAAGCAGCCTTCATACCTGCCTGGGGCAGAGGAGGGCTTGGCTGGGGTTGAGAGTCCACCTGTCCGAGGACTGCCTGAGGTAGGACTCAGGATGAGCTGGCATTCCTCCAAGGAAGAACCTCAACTTCTCTGTCTATTCAATGGGGACACTACTTTCAATCGCCTTCTGCAGAAGGGCTCACCCCTGGTCTTGCTGTGGGACTCTGGGGAGGGGCTGCCTTAGCAGGACTCAGCCCATCTGACCAGTGGCCCCTCATTCCTGCGTAGCTCCTTCTCTCTGAGTTGGACACAGGTCTATCTGCCCACTTGGCTGGGTGGGGGTAGGAAGGGCCAGGGGTGAGGAAGAGGTCCACTTTCTGGACATTCCTTACCTGGCACAGGATGGGATGAGGACAGGAGCCACCCCAGGTCCTTCCCTGGCTAGGCTAGGACAGCTGGACCCTAGAACGGGCTGTCACACTGGGCTGCACTCCTGGTATCAGGTGACACAGCCCTGGGCCTCGGGGTGGTGGGCCTGGGTTTCAGTATCTCCGTTTGGGAGTCTCGCCATCCTCTTCGGCATGGCTTGGGTCCTGTACCAACCCGTTTGCTGTGTGGCCTTAGGCAAAACCGTGTCTTCTCTGTGCCTAGGGGCCCAGACGCCTCAAGGTTCCTGACACGGCAGGGAGGGGAAAGCAGTGCTTCCCCATGCAGAGATGCAAAGCCGCATGGAGCCTGGGCCGGGGCCGGGATCCCACTCAGGGCTTTCAGACTCCAGGCTGGGGTAGGGTGGGGGAGATTCTGGACAAGCTCCCTGATGCTCGTCCCCACCCCAGCCCACAGATTTCAGGGGCAGTGACCAGGACCACCATGGCTCAGGTGTGCAGGCTGGGCCTGCTGCTGGCGCTGCTCCTGCCTGTGGTGGGTGCCTCCACGCCAGTCACCGTGGTCAGACTCAACAAGGCCATGCTGAGCTACGGTAAGAGTCGTGTCACTGGGCTGCCCCGCGTGTGTCTGTGCGTGAGCATGTGTGAGTGGGTCCATGTCTGCCTGAGTGGACAATCCTAAGTGCGTGTGTGCATCTATGAACTGAAAGGCCCCCTGCGGACCCACTCGGATCTTATCTGTCACTGTGTCCCTTGCTCCCAAGAAGTTCCTGACGCAGGGCTTGCTGCTCAACACGTATTAATTAAGTGAATGCACGAGTGGGGCGTATGCCGTGTCCAATGTACACGTGTGCCCGCAGGGTTGGGCACATGGGCCTAAGAGGGGTGGGCATGGCCAGCTTGAGTGGGGACATTGCTTGTGTGTGTCTGTGTGTGGGTTTGACAATTCATGGTGATGTGCCCACATGTGTCCTTGAGTGGCGGGCAGGTGCCTGACCACTGGCATGTGTGCAAATGCCATGGTGCATGGATGTGTGTATGCAGGTGTGGCTGCCCACCCTGGTTGTACATATGTGTCCATGGAGGGGTCTCTGTGCGCATGCGTGCGGGAGAGCATCCTGGAGTTAGACCCCTGGCAGGGTCTCAGCGGGAAGAACCACCCCTCCCTGGCCCAGCCAAAGCCTTTGTCCTAGACTCTGGTCCATCCCCTGGGGAAGGCGCACTGAGGAAAACTGGGACCAGGGAGGGACGGAAGCTGTCCCCCCAGCTTCTCCTAGGGTGGCTTTAGGGGTCTCAAAGCTGGGGTAGAAGTGAGAAATCGGAAGTTGTTTCCCCCAAGGCCAGACTGAACTCAGCTTATAGTGTGAGGGACTCAGGTCAGAATGTAGAAGGGACTTCCCGTGGCCCAGGCCATGAAGCAGTGAGACAGCGGCTCAGGGAAGCCGCAGGGTGTCCTGGTGCTCGCACAGCTTTCAGGACCTCATATCTGGACGGACAGGCAGGTGGTGAAAGGGGTCAGTGATCCGTGTTAGAGCGTGACTGGCACAAGGGACCAGGCATGGATGCCTGCAGGGAGGGACATGAGGCCGATGCCCCCCGCTGGCCACCTTCTCTCTACCTGTCGCATGTGAGCCTCCTTTGTCCCAGACAGCTGTCCAGGTGCACCTGGCTGTGTTTGCTCTCGGCGGAAATCCGGCAGGAGGCCCGGGCCCCACACGCCTCTTTCCAAGGCCGGGCTGGCTGGCTGGCTTCTTACCAGTGTCCTCTAATCTCTGCCCTTGTTGGGGGGGCGGGCACTGTAGATGAAGTCCAGAGGCCTGGGTGTGAGTCTCAGCTCAGCCACAGATGGTCAGGCTGGGAAGAGGGGCATCGGGAACGTAGAGACCACTGCCTCTATGCTTGGGTCTGGGGAAACCGAGGCCCAGAGGGGTCCAGGGGCCCGCAGTGCGTCTGAGCGGAGTCCGGGCCTTTGGACTCCTCACGTGACGCTCTCGCAGCACCATCCCCTCTGTGAGTCCCACTCACGTTTAGTCAGCACCTTCCCTGGCCCGGCAGCACAGGTGTGTGAGGAAGTCCAGGGCCTTGGGAACCAGGTGCCTCGGCCCAGCTCGGACTTCTCCTTGCCGGGTGTCCTCACCTCTAGGTAACCTGGGCATCATACAGCACCTATGGCCTTGAGCTTCGAGGAGGAGCAGGGCCTGGCACACAGGAGGCACTTTAGAATGATAGCCATTACTATCCCGAAAACAAATAGCAACAGGGAGAGCGAATGTTAACCGTGCACTGAGTGGTTACAAGGACCATCTATAATGGGCATCATTATAATCACTGCAAATTTACAGGTGGGGAAACTGAGGCACAGAGCAGCCACACAGATAGTAGCAGAGGTGGGGTTTGCACCCAGAATCTGAGGGACTCGACTGCTCACTACAGAACTCCCAAGCCTCCCCACTCCTGTTTGATTAGGGGTCCCCTTCTGCTTGGGGACTTGAGGGGGCTCCAGGGGAGGTGGGCTTCCGACCAGATTCTTGGAAAAGGGCAAAGGATGTTACTGTTTCTGGGGAGCAGGGTAGACAAGTAGGGATTGGAGAGACAGAGAGAGAGGGGAAAGGCGTGGCTTGCAGGCCTGGTGTGAGACGTGTGCCCGAGGAGGGCATAAGGAGGGCTTGGCGCCCGTGGGCCCGGTGACAAGCCCGCCCCTTCCAGTCCCTGTGGCCTCTCCGCTCAGGACGGGGTACAGATGCTGGGTGGTGTGCTCTCCCTCGGTGGCTCCTGAGAGCAGCCTAACCTCGCCCCGTCTGGACCCGCAGTGTCCCAAGTCGGGAAAGCCCCTCTCCAGCAGGCCCTGCAGGTCACTGTCCCATACTTCCTGGAACGGAGTGGAGAGGGGCTTCAGCCCACCAGGTGAGTGCTCCTGCCCTCCAGATAAGGTTCTCCCATCACCAGGTGAGTGTTCCCACCAGCAGGTGCGTACTCTCACCCCCTGGGAAAAACGCGCCAGCCCACCAGAGGGGCACCCTGGTCTGTAGCAGAATGCCTCCTCCCACAGCCAGATGGGGCCTCTGTCACCAGGTTGGATACCCCCTCCCATTTGGCGAGTGGTCACAAGAGGACTAGGAGATGGGACCAAGGTGGAGACATGGGGACTGGTGCCTCTGAATTGGTAGAATTCTGCCCCCAGGGGCCAAGACTGTGGCTTCTGGGTCCCCAGGGCTGGCAGGACTCTTGGCTACTTCCTCCAAAAGCTAGACACTGGATCTAGGGCACAGGTGTGAGCCTAATTTCCCTCCACACCCCTCGTAATGCACAGACACTCAGAGGCAGAGACAGGCAGGGGTGTCTCCGACTCAGCCGTCCCCAGGGCCTGGGCCAGCTGACCCCATCCGAGTGGGGACGCAGCCTCGCCGTTGCAGGTGTCTGGATTCCCGAGAGAACTTACAGAATCTGTCGAGGTTTGAATGCTGACAACTAAGTATAAACCTTTAAAACCTGGGTGGGCACAAGCCCAGCTGGCTCGGAGGCCCCCAGTGTGAACTCCCTGTGATTGGGACACCGCTCACAGCCCGGCTGGTCGCAGTGGAGAGCTGGGAATGACAGCAGCCCCTGCAGCCGAGGGTTCCTGAGTGATCTGTGGCCTGGCCGCAGGCAGACAGCACACTGCTGGTTAGGGATGATGTGAGCACCCTTGTTGGTAGGGGTGGGAACACATTTAGGATGGTTGACGGTCAAGGGAAAAGGAGCAGGTTCTAGGTCAGCCTGAGTCCTAAGGAGAGTCACGGAAGGATGTCACCCAAGTGCGAACAGTGAGAGCTTTTAAGGGTGGAGTTTTGATGTGACTTTAAAAATTTATGCCAGTTGTAGTGTCTGAATCACACCCGCCCTCCTACTGTGCAGGGAGGAAAGTGACTCATTTTGGGGAGAAATAAAAGCAAACATAAGTTAGTTGGAAAGTCTTAGCAATCCAAACAACTTTGAAGGGAGTGAGTTTCCCATTGCTGGAGGGCTACAAGCCAAAGCTGCTCACTAGAATGGTATAGAGGGGATTTCTGCCTTCTGTGCTTCTCAGAGTTTTCCTTTCCCTGAATTCCCAGCTTTCCAGACCTCAGTCAGACACTAAAATCCCTCCAAGGCCTGAGAAATCTCTCACCCAATTCCTGTCCAGGGCTAGGGGGCTCTCTGTGTCTTTCCCCTGCACGGTGGTTGTCTGTACAGGGCTTGCATGCCCCCTTGATGGAGAATTCGCTGCCTCCTCCTCGTCCCACGTTTCCAACCATCAGAAAGTCATTCTTTATTTATAACGTGGCCAGCGTGGCTGCTGCCTGGGGCGCCCACCCCGAGGTGATTCCGCAGTTTAACGGGAGCTGCCTTCTCACCTCCTTTCCTACCCGGCAGGGTCCAGATCCTGGACGTCCAGGTGCCTCGCCTTCACCTGAACTTCATTGACGGTTTTGGCATCCGCTTGCTGGCAGCAGCCAACTTTACCGTCAAGGTCTTTCGGTGAGTGACTCTCCTGGTGGCAGGGGGTGGGGCAGGATGATTTTCAGGGGTGATTCGAGTCATTTCGCTTCTCCAGCCCTCAGTTTTCTCCTCTGCCAGTGGGATGAGTTTTTGCAGCAAGGCTGTGAGGGTCTCAGCGAAGGGATTCATTGCTGTAATCAAAATTATGTCCCTCTTTTCACAGACAAGGCACATAGTAGGTGCTCAATAAACGTAGCTATTAGAATTATTTCTGTGCACCAGTCACTTATATTCATTTAGTTTTCGAACTATGAGCTGGGCCTTCAGGGCGATCTCTTATTTTGACCCTGGGCACGTCATTTGATCGGTGCTCACTGCGGGCCAGGCTGCAAGCAGGGTGTTAAGCAGGGCACTGAGTGGAAAGCTCAGCACAGCCC
>PVKM010031371.1:0-16843 GCA_004027735.1 Carollia perspicillata | reverse complement strand
ATTGCTCTATAGCTCATGCAGGGTAGCCCAGGGCAGAACACAGGAGGGGACTGACCTTGGCCTATACCACCTGGGAAATGCCAGAACCTGTGCACTCAGTGGACAGCTACAGACCACATCAGAGCATCACCACCCAGCTCCTGAACAGCCGATCCTCTGTTCAGAGGTCGGAGGGCAGAGATTGGTGGTCAGTGATCACTGCCAGTCCTTGAAGCTGACTGGCCTGGATAAACCCCTCCCATTGACCTACCAACACCAATCAAAGCTCAACTAAAGAAGTGGGTGTACTCTGTCCACACAGAGCGTGTACCTCGAATACCTGGCATGGGTGATTGGAGAGACTGGACCCTACAGGACACTTACTACATTAGGCCATGCTACCAAGACAGGGACTCAAAGCAGCCGTACCCAATACACAGAAACAAACACAGGGAAGTGGCAGAAACATAGCCCAAATGAAAGAACAGATCAAAATTCCAGAAAAAGAGCTAATCGAAATGGAGATAAGCAATTTGTCAGGTACAGAGTTCAAAACACTGATTATAAGGATGCTCTGAGAACTTACTGAGGACCTCAACAGCATAAAAAAAGATCCAGTCAGAAACAAAGGATACACCAATTGAAATAAAGAACAATTTACTTGGAAACGACAGTTAGTGAGTGGATGAAACCAAGAATCAGGTCAATTACTAGGAAATAGAGGAGCAAAAACTACCACATAGAATAAAGACAAGAAAAACATGAATTTAAAAAAACAAAGATGTCGTAAGGAGTCTCAGGACAACTTCAAGTGTCAAATATTCACATCATAGGGGTGCCAGAAAGAGAAAAGAAAGAGCAAGAAATTGGAAAACTACTTGAAAAAATAGTGAAAGAAAACTTCCCTAGTTTGGTAAAGAAAATAGAGATGCAAGTCCAGAAAGTCCAGGAAGCACAGAGAGTTCCAGACAAAGTGGATGCAAAGAGGCCCACTCCAAGGCACAACATAACTAAAAGGCAAAGGGTAAAGGTAAAGAGGGAATCTTAAAAGCTGCAACAGAAAAGTAGTTAGTGTCCTACAAAAGAATTCTCATAAGACAATCAACTGATATCTCAAAAGAAACTATACAGGCTATAAGGGATTTGAAAGAAACATGCAAAGTTATGAAAAGGCAGATCCTACAGATGACATTGCTTTACCCAGCAAAGCTATCATTAAGAATCAGAGGGTGGAAAAAGAGCTTCCTAGACAAGAAAAAAACTAAAGGAGTTCATCATCATGAAATCACTACTGTATGAAATGGTAAAGGGACTTATTTAAGAAAAGTAAGAACATCAAAACTATGAAAAATAAAATAGCAATAAAACATATGCAGCAACAATTAAATCTAAGAAACAAATTAAGCAATCAAGAATAACAGAGACACTTCTGGCCAAGATGGAGGCATAGGTAAACACACTGTGCCTTCTCACACAACCAAAATAAGGACAACAACAATTTAGAAATAAAGTAACAACCAGAACAGACAGAAAATTGAATTGTATGGAAGTCTGACAACCAAGAAGTTCAAATAGACACATTCATCCAGATGGGTAAGAGGGGAGGAGTTGATATGGAGGGCGGAGAGGGTCCCCACAAAAAAAAGCGGTGGCTTGTGGATCCTGGGTGCACAGGCAGCAGCTGGCAAACCAGGTGGTCCTACATTCAAACGCAGATAAACCAGGCGAAACTAGGGAGGCAGGTGGTCCAACCGAGGGTCCTAGTGCAGGGAAATAAACCCTCAAAACACTGACTAAAAACATCTGTGAGGGTTGAGGTGCAGGGAGAGACTCCCAGCCTCACAAGAGAGTTCATTGGAGAGACCCACAAGGTCCTAGAATGCACAGAAGCCCACCCACATGGGAATCAGCACCAAAAAGGTCCAGTTTGCTTGGGGGAAGTGGCGCAAAGGACTGAAATCTGACAGACCACAGCAAGCGCCATTGTTCTCTCTCAGACCCCTTTCCACATACTGCATCACAACACAGCGGGTTGCCCCACCCTGGTGAACACTTAAGGCTCTGTCCCTCACTTTGTAACAGCTGCTACAAGACCAAAAATAATGGCCAAAACAAAAGAACAGATTAAAGCTCCAGAAAAAATACAACTAAGTGATGAAGAGATAGCCAACAAATCGGATGCACATTTCAAAGCACTAGTTATCAGGATGCTCACAGAATTGGTTGAATTGAGTCACAAATTAGATGAAAAAATGAAAGGTATGCTAAATGAAATGAAGGAAAATGCACAGGGAACCAATAGTGATGGGAAGAAAACTGGGACTCAAATCAATGAAGTGGACCAGAAGAAAGAAAGAAACAACCCAAAAAGAAAAGAATGAAGAAACAAGAATTCAAAAAAAATTAGGAAAGGCTTAAGGACCTCCAGGACATCTTTAAACATTCCAACATCCGAATCACAGGAGTACCAGAAATGGAAGAGGAAGTGCAACAAGTGGAAAATTTATTTGAACAAATAATAAAGGAGAACTTCCCCAATCTGGCAAAGGAAATAGACTTCCAGGAAGTGGAGGAAGCTCAGAGAGTCTCAAACAACTTGGACCCAAGGAAGAACATACCAAGGCACATCATAATTACATTAGCCAAGATTAATATGAAGGAGAGAATCCTAGAAGCAGCAAGAGATACGTAGACAGTCTCCTACAAAGGAGTTCCCATCAGACTGTCAGCTGATTTCTCAAGAGACTGTACAGGCAAGAAGGGGCTGGAAAGAAGTATTCCAAGTCATGAAAGGCAAGGTCCTACATCCAAGACTGCTCTATCCAGCAAAGCTTTCATTTAAATGAAAGGGCAGATAAAGTGCTTCTCAGATAAGGTCAAGTTAAAGGAGTTCATAATCGCCACATGCTTACTACATGAAATGTTAAAGGGACTTATCTAAGAAAAAGAAGATAAAAAAATGTATAGTAAAATGACAGCAAACTCACAATTACTAACAACTACACCTAAAACAAAAACAGAAACATATTAAGCAAACAACTAGAACAGGAAGAGAACCATAGAAATGCAGATCACATGGAAGGTTAGCAACAGGGGAGTGGAAGAAGGAGAGAGGGAGAAAAGGTACAGAGAAGAAGTAGCATAATGGTGGGTAGAAAATAGACACAGGGAGGGCAAGAGTAGTGTGGGAAATGTAGAAGCTAAAGAACTTATGACACATGCACATGAACTAAAGCAGGGGAGTGTGGGTGGGTGGGGGTGTGCAGGGTGGAGGGGAATGAAGGTGGGAAATGGGACAACTGTAATAGCATAAGCAATAAAAAATATTTTTAAAAAATATATAAAAGAAAAAGTGTAAATTTGTTGTTACAAATGGCCATAAGGATGTAAACTATAACATAGGAAGTGGAGTAGCCAAAGAACTTATTCTCGTGACCTATGAACATGAGCAATGGTGGGGGATTTCCTGAGGTACTAAGGGGCACTGTGTAGAGGGGGGCAAGGGGGGAAAGAGGATAACTGTAATGTAATATAATTTTTAAAAGACTGGTAGCAGGGGCAAAAAATGGACTTGCCCTATACCCATGTGTGTCATTTATGAATCATCAGGGATATTTCTGCTGTATCAGTCTCTCAGTCGTTCAAGTACCCCAGCCCCACAATGGGCTCCCCACATTAGGCTCCTGACCCTAGAATACTAGTGCTGGGAAAAGGAATCCCCTCAGCACCTGTGTTTGAAATTAAGCAGGAATGCTCTACAGTGAGACAGATGGCTGTTAGAGTTCCAGGTGTCCCTCTTAAAGAGTCCACACACAAACTTACTGACAAACTCACTCTGAACTCCAGGGCTGAACTCCAGGGCAGCAGCTGGAAAAATATCATGGCCATATAAGGGGAGGAACTGAATTGTCTGGCTTCAGGGCCAGAGCTGCAGGAAAAGTTCACTCCACCATTTTGTTCCTTTGTTTAGTCCTCGCCACACAGAACTAACAGGTGTAGTTGAACTTCAAATCTGAATCCTCATCAAATTCTCCACACCCTAGTGATTTCCTGAGAATCCAACACAGCCTATTCCATGCACAGGCCAGAACCTCTCTGTGTGGTTGTTATTTTAAAGTTGTTGCCCTCAGCCCATGCTGTGGACTTCCCCAAAACCTCTCAAAAATCTACAAACTCCAAATAAACAGCACCTGGCCTTGGCATGCCTGGTTACTTTTGCTATGCAGCTCCCAGCCTCAATAGAGGCAGCCAGCCTCAGATCACAGCACACTTCTCCCAGGAACCTACAAGCCAACCACAGGCAGCTACTAACAGTTGGCTCCAGCTGGATATAGCATCAGTTGACATGGGACTGTACTGGAGCCCTTCCCAAATGGCTCCAGAACTGACACACCCTGTGACAAGCTTCAGACCACACCAGAGCCCCACCCCATTAGCTTCACGAATGACAAATCCAAAGGCAGTGGGTAGGGACTCCGCAGGCACCAGAGCCCTGAAACAGCAAATTTCACTGCTTGAGGTTGATACCCCAACCCAGCAGCTCATCAACTGTAGTCACAACCAGTCATCACAGCCAGTCAGTCTGAGGGTCAATCCCACCCACTGATGTGGCAACAGCAATCAAGGCTCGAGTACAATAGGAGAGCACATACAACCCACACAAAGGACACCCAGAAGGTACCCAGCTCAGGTGGCTGGGGAGACTACACCACTGAGCCCCACAAAACACCACCTACATAAGGCCATCTGCTAAGATGGAAGACTTAGAAGTTCTACCTAATACATAGAAACAAAAACAGACAGGCAATAGAAATGAGGAGACAATAACCATGTTCCAAATGAACGAACAAAAAAATTGAGAAAAGAAATAAACAAAATGGAGTGAAATAATCTGTCAGATATAGAGTTCAAAACGTTAGTTATAACGATGCTCAACAAATTTAAAAGAAAATTAGATGAACTCAATGAGAACTTCAAAGACTGTAAACATAAAAAAATGACATAGACCATAAAATCACAGGTAATACCATAAAAAATAGGTAAAACTGAGTAATAGAATAACTGCAATGAAGAATATGTTAGATGGAATCCACAGCCAGTTAGAAGATGATGTAAAGGATCAATTCATTGATTTGGAAGACAAAGTAGTGGAAAATACACAATCAAAACAGCAAAGAAAATAATTCAAATAAAAATGAGGCTAGCATACAGGGCCTCTTGGGTGACATCAACTGTAAGAACATTTATACATAGAGTTACAAGAATTACAAGAGAGAGAACAATGGATTGAAAATCTACTTGAGGAAATTATAAGTAAAAACTTCCACTTCCTGGCAAAGAAAATAACCATACATTCAAGGAAGCACAGATAGTCCCCAAAAAGTTGAATCCATGGAGACCCACACAAAGATAGCAAAATTAAAGTGACAAAGGTTAAGGACAAAACAAACAAAAAAGAATCTTAAATGCAAGAAAAAAGCAGTTAGTTACCTACATGGGAGTGCCCATAAAACTGTCAGCTGATCTCTCAACAGAAGCTTAGCAGGCCAGAAGGGGTTGACACAAAATATTCAAAGTAATGAAAACCAAAAACCTACAACCAAGATTAGTCATCAAGGATATCATTTAGAATCAAAGGAGAGATAAAGATGAAAAATAAATTAAGAGTTCATCACCACCAAACCAGTATTACAAGAAATGTTACAGGGACTTCTTTAAAAAGACAAAATATATCAATAAAAACTAGAATGGCAATAACAGCATAACAACCACTAATTACTTTATTTTTACATACATTTTATTCATTATGCTATTACAGTTCTCCCAATTTCCCCCCTTTGACCCACCCCACCTGGTACTGCCATTCCAATACAGGAAGACCTGTGTGGCTGTGAAATTGCCTCTCAGGACTGCCTTTGCTGTGTCCCATAGGTTTTGGACTGTTGTGTGTTCACTTTCTTTTGTTTCCAGAAACTTTTTCATTTCTTCTTTGATTTAATTGTTTACTCATTCATTGTTTAATAACATTTTATTCAGTCTCCATGTATTTGAATGTTTTTGTGTTTTTTTCCTTGAGATTGGTTTCTAGTTTCAAGCCATTGTGATCTGAAAAGATGCTTGCTACAATTTCAATATTCTTGACTTTGTTGAGGCTTGCTTTGTGCCCTATCATATGGTCTATCTTTGAAAATATTCCATGTGCATTTGAAAAGAATGTATATTTTGTTTCTATGGGGTAGTGAGAATATTTACCCCACATATATATCTCACTTAAGTCAATTTTATCTAGAGGGTCACTCAGCACCACAATATGCTTGTCAGTTCTGTGTTTGGAAGACCTATCCATTGTTGACAGTGGGGCATTAAAATCCCCTACTATAAATGTGTTGCTGTCCATATCTTTCTTGAAGTCTTTTAAGATTTTTCTTATAGATTTGGGTGCTCCTGTGTTTGGGGCATATATGTTTAAAATGTCTACATGGATTCTTAAGTATTATGAAGTGACCTTCTCTGTGTGTTTTTTTTTAATGGCTTTTGTTTTGAAACCTATTTTGCCTGATATAAGTATCCCTACCCTGGCCTTATTTTCCTGTCCATTTGCTTGGAATATTTTTCCCCAGCCCTTCAGACTTCATCTTGCAGGTCTTTTGTTCTGAGATGGGTCTCTTGTAGACAGGATGTCCATGGGTCATGTTTTCTTATCCATTCAGCTACCTTATATATTTTGATTGGAGCATTAAATCCATTTACATTTAAGGTTATTATTGACAGGTACTTATTCATAGTCATTTTTTCCCTTTGTAGATGTATTCTTCTGTTGGGAACCAGCCTGCCTGGTTTCAGAAGCTGTAACCGCACCACCCCCCCCTCGCCCCCAGCTAAGTTTGAATAAAAAGACCTTGGGACATAAGCCACTAAGGAGACAAAACTTATCCTCCCAGCAGGGGCTCAGCCTCTGCCCACTTTACTTCCCCTTGCTTGGCCCCAGGCATAGATGACTGGTTAGCCAATGACAGGTAAGATTCATCAAGGGAGAGATGACCTAAGACAGGCACTGTCACGATGGGGCCATCAGGGAAGGACTTGGGGGAGTACAGGAAAGGGGGTGATGAACCCTCATCCCTCAGCTTTGACATAGCTTGAGTCCTCATTCTGTCTGCAAGAAGTCTCCTGATCTCTTGCCTGCCTTATTTCCCCCACCTGATGTAAGCCTCAAACAATGCTGGAGGGTGGTGCAACCGTGGGCAGGAACCTGCGGTTTGTTCCCTAGGACAATTAGGCCTAAGAAAGAATACATAAAATCCTGTGAAACCTGCTTTGCTAAGAATGCCTTAAATTTTCTTATAATGATCCAAGCATAAAATGAGGTGGTTTCCCAAAGTTTTATGGCCCTTTACTTATCTGACCCTGATTCAGTAAAAGCCCTCATACTTCCTTGAATGTTATCTATTGTTTTATCATTACTGCCTGACAATGACTGATGAGCTTTACCTGTATTCCTGTGCAAATTGAACCCAATAAAAGCCCATTGAGGGTCAGGCCCAAGGCCCTTCTCCTCTGAGAGATTGGCTATCTTTCCTCCCCAAGCAGATGATGTAGACTTATTTTCACTCACAATGGCTGGTGGGGGGCTCTGCTGGACAACGCTCCCTCACATACCCCTTCTTCTCATTCTTTCTTCCTTTATCTTCTTAGAGCAGCCCCCTTAGCATGTCTTTTAATGCTAATTTTGTGGAGGTGTATTCTTTTAGCCATCTTCTTTCTGGGAAATGCCTCACTTCTCCCTCCAGTTTAAGTGACAGCCTTGTTGGATAGAGTAGTCTTGGTTGCAGGACTTCTCTTTTCATTACTTAAAATACTTCTTGCCATTGTCTTCCAGCTTATAATATTTCCATTGAAGTACAGCCACTAGCCTTATTGGAGCTCCCTTGTATGTTACTATCTGTTTTTCCCTTGCTGCCTTTAAGATTCTCTCTTTGTCTTTAACATTTAGCATTTTAATTATGATGTGTCTTTGAGCAGGACTCTTTGGGTTCATCTCGATTGGGACTCTCTGTGCTTCCTGAACTTGTATGGTTTTTCCCCTCTTCAAATTAGGGGAATTTTCTGTCATTATTTTTTCAAATAGGTTTTCTATCTCCTGCTCCTTTTCTTCTCTTTCTGGTATTCCTGTGTTGCCAATGTGGTTATGTTCCATGTTGTCCTGAAATTCTCTTGTATGATGAACCATCCTCATACTTTTTGAGTCTTTTTTCATTGTGTTGCTCTGCCTGGGTATTTCTTTGTACCTTGGCTTCCATCTCACTGATTCAGTCCTCTCCTTCATCCAGCCAGCTTGTAATTCCTTCTAGGGTATTTTTTATTTCAGATATTGTATTCTTCATTTCTTCATGGTTCTTGTTCATAGTTTCTATTTCCTTTTTCATGCTGTTGTGGTTCCCAACTCAGTTCCTTGTAGTTGTCACTGAGTTCCTTGAGCATCCTTATAACTATTTTTTTTCAATTCTGTCTGATAGATTGCTTCCCTCAATTTCACTTAGCTGATTTTCTGGGGATTACTCCATTCCTTTTGATGGGGGTTTTTCTCTTTGTCTCCCCATTTTAGGTGACTCTTTTTGTTTGTTTCTGCATCACAGTATACTCTGCTTTGGCCTGCCTGTCTTCATGCGGTAGACTTCTGTGGTAGGAATTCTGTGAGACTCTGTTGTGTAGTCTCTTTGATCTCCCTGTATGGATGCTCTAGGGCTGCCCATTATTCAATTTGTGTGGACTCTCCCATTGTACTTGGGCTTTTCTTGTCAGTGGCTCATTTGTTGATGGGTTTTCCCCTCCCGTTGTCTTACTGGTAGTTACAACTACTGCCTTGTATTTTATGTGGTTATACAGGTGTTGGTTAACAAAGCAGGAGTACCAGGAAACCAAACCCATACCAGCTAAAAGAAATAACCAACCCTAGCACAAAAGAAATATCAATGGCAGTTGAGCAAAGACTAATAAACATGAAGAGAGATTAAGAATATTACAAGATAGGAATAAGGGAATATGAGATGACTGAAAGACGGAAAAATGTTTTTGAGTAGGAAAAGGGAGGAGAATAAATAACAGTAGGGATAGAAACAAGATGAAGAATGGAAAAGAACAAAATTTAAAACACTGAAGGACAATGACAAAAATGGAGTAAGAAAAGGGAAAGTATACTCTGAGATTTGAGGTAAAATTAAAGAGGTATTGGAGAAATGGGAATGAAACTGCAAACACACACACACACACACAGGAAGGTCAATAACAATGATAGCTGAGAGAAGATTAATAGAGGTAGAAATGGAATTAAAATACTGTACAAAAGAGAAAAGTGAATGTGAACTGTCTACAGTAAAGAAAAATGATTTTGAGAGAATGGAGGAGGAAAACTAATAAGAGTAAGGAATAAAGCCCAAGCTAAGCAAGAAGAAGAAATTAAAATAAAATTCCTCACTCAGATGATGAAGGACAGGGGGAAGGCATAATGGAGTATGACAGGAGGAGAGTATTCTGTGGGTTTTAAAGGATAAACAAATATTGAACAAACAGGAATTCCATTAGAGAAGAACAGCAATAACCATGATATCCTCTCCCAACTAGCCACAATTTACAAAGGTGGAAAGGGAATGAGACTATTGTGAGAGGGGAAAAAGAAAGTGAGCTGACTTAAGCAAGGAACGGTGCTTATTTGAGGTTAGAAGGAGGAGGAATAGTAAGAGTAAGGAATAGGAACATGGTGTGGAGTGAGAAAAAATAAAGTTTACAACAGTAAGAAAGGTCAAGAAGATGGCAAAATGGAGCAAGACCAGGGAAGGGTGCACTATGTGGGACTTGGAATAACAATAACATGAAAAAAATACATAATCTGAATAAGAAGAATAAAGAATAAAAGACTAAGAGTAATGCGTGAGTTAGTTGGAATACAAGTGAAGCCAAAGAAGAAATATTAAAATGTTATATCAAAGAAAAAGATCAAAACTATGAATGGTGAAATTACAACAAACTCACAACTATCAATAACGGAACCCCAAAAAACAAAAATAAACTAAGCAAACAACTACAACAGGAACAGAATCACAAAACAGTGATCACATGGAGGGTTATCAGTGAGACTGGGAAAGACGGAGAATGAGAGTAAAGGTACAGGGAATAATAAGCATAATTGGTAGGTACTAAATAGACAGGGAGAGCTTAAGAATACTATAGGAAGTGGATAAGCCAAAGAACTTATGTGTATGACCCATGACATGAACTAAAAGGGGAGGAAGGATGGAAGAAATGGGGGTACCAGGCCAACGGTGATAATGGGGGAAAATGGGACAACTATATAACATAATCAATAAAATATAATTTTAAAGAAGAAAAATCATCCAGAGCACCCAACTGAATACTAGCTAGAGAAGTCTTAAAACCAAGGACATGCAGAGAAACAACTTCAACACAAGACTGGTAGGGAATACAGAGAAGGCACGAGAGGGATGGCTCGGATCTCACCGTCAGCAACTGAAGATCAGGAGAGAGATTTCAGAAGCTGGGAAGTTCCCCCTGAGACTTGTGGGGTCTACAATCCAAGATGGAGTCCCCAGCCTATACCACCAGAACTGAAAAAAGAACCCAAATAACATCTAGCTGTGAAAAGCAGTGGGGTTTCTCTCTGCCAGGGAAAGATGGCTAAAGACACAGAGGGCCTTTTAAAGGGCCAATGCACAAAATTTCATTCGCAGTCACTTACCATGGGCTCTGGGAGAGAGAGGGCACAGTGGACTAGAGACACATGAGAAGAGTCTGGCATTGGTGGCTCTGTGGAGAGAACTGAAGAAACAGTGGCCAGGATCCCTGTGCTCAGTCACTCCCCATAGGGCAGGAGCCATCTTTCTCAGGTACAGCACTCCTTTTTGAATGGCATCAGCCTAAGGCAAAGCAATAGCCAACCCGCAAGAATCACTCTGCTACACTCTGTGGAGCTCAGGCTAGGCTGTTGAAGAGTACAGGTTGAGGTTTGTATTTCAGTGATTAAGTCTAATAGCAAAGGTATATCACTGGAAGCCTTAAGAAATTAGCTGAACTTCCCCTGACCTGATGCTGGTAAAAGCCAGTGTTAGCATGCCCAGTTCTTTCTGCACACACCTTGCTGAGCAGAGGGAGCCTCAAGCTATAGATCACTGATAGCTCCTAACAGGTTACCCAGGGCCTGTCACAGGCAGTGTTTGACATACATCTACACCAGAGTTCTGTGTATCTACCTAATACACAGAAACAAACACAAAGAAGCAGTCCAAATGGCAAAGACAAAGAAACAGGCCCCAAAAGAAAGAACAACATAATTACCCAGAAGAAGAACTAAATGGACTGGAGGAGAGTTTAGAGTATTGATTAAGAGGATGCTCCACAGCATGAAAAAAGACATAGAAACCATAAAAAAGGACCAGTCAGAAATAAAGAATGCAATATCTGAAGTAAATAATACAGTGGGAGGAATAAAAAGTAGGTTAGATTAAGCCGAATATTGAATCTGTGATTCTGAAGTCCAGGTAGCAAAACCACACCCAAGCAGAGCAACATAAAGGAAAAAGAATTAAGAAATGAAGAGAGCTTAAGAAACCTTTGGGACAGACAATATTAGGCATAGCAACATTCTGCATCAAGGGAATACCAGAAGGACAGGAGAGTGAGCAAGGGACCAAAATAATGACTGAAAACTTCTCTTATCTGGTGAAGTAAAGAAACACCTAAGTCCAGGAGGTGCAGAGGGTCCCCAATAAGATGGAACCAAACAGGCCTATACTAAGACACATCATAATTAAAATGGCAAAACCTAAAGACAAGGAGAGAATTCTAAAAGCCTTAAGAGAAAAGCAGGTAGTTACTTACAAGGGAACTCCAATTAGACCGTCATTTGATTTCTGAATACAAACATTTCAGGCCAAGAGGGATTGGCATAATATATTCAATGTGATGAAGCGAGGACTACAACCAAGGCTAGTTTCCCTAGAAAGGCTATCATTTAAAATTGAAGGAGAAATAAAGAGCTTCCCAGACAGGAAAAAGCTAAAGAAGTTTGTTAACACCAAACTAGTACTGTAGCAAACATTAAAGAGCTTGACTTATGAAGAAGAAAAAGAAAAAGGAATAAAAACAGAGGAAAACTGTTAAAAATAAAATGGCAATAAATACATATCTGTCAATAATCACCTTAAATGTAAATGCTTAAATGATCCAACCAAAAAAACTAGGGTAGCTGAATGGATAAGAAAACAAGACCTATAAATATGCTGTCTCATATATATGCTGTTTCTAAAATACATACCTCAAATCAAATGATACACACAGAATAAAAGTAAAGGCAGGGAAAAAGATATCTCATGCAAATGGAAAGGAAAAAAGAAGCTGGTGTAGCAATACTTATATCCAACAAAATAGACATTAAAACAAAGGCTATAGTAAGAGACAAAGAAGAACACTACATAATGATAAAGGAAACAATTCAACAAGAGGATATAACCCTAGTAAACCTTTATGCAACCAACACAGGAGTACCTAAATATATAAAGAAAATACTGATGGACATAAAAGCAGAGATTGGCAGCAATACAGTCATAGGAGGGATTTTAACACCCCATTGACTTCAATGGATAGAGCTTCCAGACAGCAAATCAATAAGGAGAGAGTGGCCTTGAAGGACACAGTAGATGAAAAGCATTTAATTGACATCTTCAGAGCGTTTCACCCAAAACAGCAGAATACATATACTTTTCAAATGTCCATGGAAGATTTTCTAGAATAAACCACATATTAGGACACAAGTCTCAATAAATTTAAGAAGACTAAAATTATATCAATCATCTTTTCTAACCACAATCCTATAAAACTAAAGATGAATTATAAGAACACTGAAAAATGCACAAAGACATGGAAGCCAAACATGTTATTAAACAATGAATGGGTCAACAATGAGATTGAGGAAGAAATCAAAAGATACCTTGAAACAAATGAAAACAAGGACACAACTATCTAAAATCTGTGGGACACAAGGAAAGCTATCCTAAGAAGGAAAGTCATAGCATTATGGGCCTATCTCGAAAAACAAGAAAAAGCTCAAATAAACAATCTAACTTACACTTAAAGGAACTTGAAAAAGAACAATAAACAAAGCCCAAACTGAGTAAAAGGAAGTAAAGTACACATCAGAAATAAAAGAAATAGAGACTTAAAAGAGGATACAAATGATCAATGAACCCAAGAGCTGGTTCTTTGATAAACAAGATTGACAAACCTTTAACCAGACTCATCAAAAAAAAGAGAGAAATGACCCAAATAAATAAAACCAGAAATGAAAGAGAAGTAACAAATGATACCAAAGAAAGACTAAGAATTGTTAGAAAATATTATGAACAACTATATGCCAACAAATTGAACCTGGATGAAATGCATAAATTCCTACAAACATACAATCTTCCAAACTAAATCAGGAAGAATCACAGAATCTGAACAGACAGGTTAAACTAAGTTAGACTGAAGCAGTCATCAAAACTCTCCCAACAAACAAAAGTCCCTGGACTGGATGGGTTCACGGGAAAATTTTACCAAAGATTCGGAGAGGAACTAACACCTCTCCTTCTCAAACTATTTTAAAAAATTCAAGAGGAGGCAAGGCTCCCAAGCTCATTTTACCAGGCCAGCATTATCCCAGCTCCAAAACCAGGTAAAGACACTGCAAAAAAAGTAGGTTATAGGCCCATATCCCTGATGAACATAGATGTTAAAATCTTCAACAAGATATTAGCAAACCAAATATAGTAATACATCAAAAATATCATACCATGATCAAGTAGGATTTAATCTAGGAATGCAAAATTGGCACAACAGTTGCAAACTGATAAATGTGATTCACCACAGAAACAAAATGAAGGATAAAAACCACATGATCACATCAATAGATGCAAGAAAAAAAGCACCTCATAAAATCCACCACCATTTATGATCAAAACTCTCAGCAAGTGGAAATAGAGAGAACATACCTAAACATAATAGAGATGTTATATGAGAAACCCACTGCCAGAATCACATTCAACAGGCAAAAACTACAAGCATTCATCTTAAGATCAAGAACAAGACAGGGATGTCTGCTTTCACCACTCTTACTCAACATAGCACTGGAAGTCCTAGACATAGTAATCAGACAAAAAGAAGAAATAGAAGGCATCCAAATTGGACAGGAAGGCATAAGATTGTCTTTATTTGCAGACAACATGATACTATACATAGAGAACCACTAAGACTCCACCAAGAAACTACTAGAACTGATCAATGAATTCAGCAAAAGCAGGATACAAAATTAATACCCAGAAATCAGCCACATTTTTGTATTTACTATATGGCAATAATGAACTAACGCAAAGGGTAATAAGTAAACAATCCCATTCACAATTGCTTCAAAAGGAATAAAATACCTAGAAATGAACCTAACCAAGGATGTCAAAGACATATTCTTGGAAAATTTTACGATGCTGAAGAAAGAAATTGAAGAAGATACAAAGAGTGGAATGACATACTGTGATCATGGATAGGAAGAATTAACATCATTAAACTGTCCATGCTACCCAAAGCAGTCTATAGATTCTGCAAAATTCCTACCAAGATTCAAATGACATATTTCATACAACTAGGATAAATACTTCAAAAATTTACATGCAACCACAGAAGGCCCCATATATAGCCATAGTAACAGTGATCTTGAGAAAGAAGAGCAAAGTTGAAGGAATCATGCTACCTAGTATCAAACTATACTGTGAGTCCACAGAAAGCAAATCAGCATGGTATTGGCATAAAAACAGACATGTAAATCAATGGAATGGAATAGAGAACCCAGATAAACTCACACCTTTATAGTCAATTAATATTAAACAGAGAAAGCAAGCATATACGATCGGTTAAAGATAGTTGATTCCATAAATGGTGTTTGGAAAATTGGACAGATACTTGCAGAAAAATGAAACTAGACCACGTTCTTATACCATGCACAAGAATAAATTCAAAATGGATTAAAGACTTAAATATTTTACTCAAATTCATAAAAATCCTAGAAGAAAACATAGGCAATAAAATCTCAGATGCTGCTTGTAGCAATATTTTTATTGATATATCTCCTAAGGCAAGGGAAACAAAAGACAAAGTAAACAAATGGGACTACATCAAACTAAAATGTTTTGCACAGCAAAGGAAAACATCAACAAAATAAAAAGACAACCCACACAATGGGAGAACATATTTACTGGTACATCTGACAAGGGATTCATATCTAAAATTTATAAAGAACTTACAAAATCCAACACCAAAAAAACAAACAATTCAATTAAAAAATGGGCAAAGGACCTGAACGAACACTTCTCCAAAGAGGACATACAGATAGCCACTAGACATATGAAAAGATGCTCAATGTCACTAATCATCAGAGAGATGCAAATTAAAACCACAGTGAGATGTCACTTCACATTTGTCAGAATGGCAATCATCAATAAGTCAACAAATAACAAGTGCTGGAAAGGATGTGGAGAAAGAAGAGCCCTTTTTGCACTGTAAGTGGAAAGGTAGACTGGTGCAACCACTGTGGAAAGCAGTATGGAGATATTTCAGAAAATTAAAAATGGATCTGCCTTTTGACCCAATGATCCCACTTCTGGGAATTTATCCAAAGAAACCCAAATCACTAATTTGAAAGAGCATAAGTACCTCTATGTTCATTGCAGATTATTTACAATCACCAAGATACAGAAGTAGCCCAAATGTCCATCAGTAGACCAGTGGATAAATCAACTATGGGACATTCACACAATGGAATACTACTTGGCGGTTATAAAAAAGAAAGATATTTACCCTTTGTAGCAACATGGATGGCCCCGGAGAACATTATGCTAAGTGAAACAAGCCAGTCATAGAAAGACAAATGCCACATGATTTCACTCATGTAAGGAATCCAATGAACACACTGAACTAATAAGCAAAACAGAGACAAACTTTTGGACGGAGAACAGGATGACAGCTATGGGGGTTGGGATTTAGGGAGTAGAGGGATCAAGCAAAAAGGTAAAAGGACTCTTAGACATGAACAGCAGTGTGGTGAATGTGGGCCAGGGTGTAAAGGGTCTAAATGGCAATGGAAAAAAATACAATTTAAAAAGTAATTAATTGTTTTAAAACCTGACTAAATAAATACATTTACACATTTTATAATATTATTTCAGTTCTAATGTGGAACCCAGGTAAGAAATGGACAAAACTTTCTCCTAACAATTACATGATACCAAAATGAAAGCAGTCTAAGAAGAAAACAACTATATATTATATGATATATAATTCTGGAGCTGAGAGACACCAAGAAATTTCATGATTATTACAATAAGTAACTGGATCCACTAAAGAATCATTTAGGCATGAGTATCACAAAAATCATGCTGATACAATTTAAAAATCACATTAAAAATCCTTATCTGAATTTCGTATCTCCTCTATTGTGGGAAACTATTCCCCCATATAATGTTTCTATCACTATGCATTTTCTAGCCCTTTGTCTTTTTCAGCCTCCATCTTCAGTACAAAATTTTTTTAAAAGTGCAACACTTTGTATTTCTACAAAAATGGTGGGTTCTGACCACTTTTCCATTACAAACATAAAACAACGATAAGTCGACCACTACTAAACTTTTTGAGTAATGCTACACAAAACTAAATTCAGAGCAGGAAAATTAATTGCATGAAGGAGCACTTTACCTTGGTATTAAAATCAAAGTCTTCATCTTCTGATGTAGGCCATGAATCATCAATGTTACGTTTGGAGGAAAGACTT
>PVKM010031370.1:0-16840 GCA_004027735.1 Carollia perspicillata | reverse complement strand
GGTCTAGATTCTTGAAAGCATCCAGACCTGCATCAGTTGTTGATGGGCCTCCCCAACAGCCCCAGTGCCTAGCCATCTTGCCATCCTCTGAATCCCCACAGCACTTCCCTCCTAACCGCCCCCCCACAACAAGTCACAGACCACCCCAGGACATTCCCATATCATTTGCATCTTGATTTATTATGCTGTTGGTTAATTCTTCATGGGTGTAATATTTTATACCCAACAACACAATAGCTTTTTCATAACTCTTCCTGCCACTGTGACAAAGCCAGGTACATGATGCTAAAGCTATTTTGAATGAGTGAATGAGCTGAGCTTAGTTAAAGAACTAGGCTAATGATATTAGGGCTTAGAGTCCAGGATATTGATGGCTTTCTGAGTCCAGACCACCGTGCTGCTGTTGGTCAATTGGGGATGGGATGAGCAGTCATGGATGAGCCTCCTCATCCAGATGCCCTGCAGAGGGGACCCAGCACATTTTCCTCTCTTACCTTACTGCTTCCCATGATAGTGATCCAGTTCAAGGTGACTGGGCATGTAGAAAAGGAAATAACCAGATGGTGTGGGACTCAGACAGTAGCAACAGAGATGCTGCTGCACAAGTGAGGCAGGGGAAAACCTCAGGCAGGTTAGAAAGAGAGTCCAAGGGAATTGCGTCTCTGTGCTAATGTGAAAGTAGATGGTACTGGGTATCTAATCAGCCTAATAGGGCACAACAGTGGGTAACCCAGGGGACAGCCAATTGTCTGGATTTCGTAAGGGATGGCAGCCATTGGGGAGCAGTTCAAGTGCAAAAGGACCCCAGCCAGGCACATGTGGACTGGGCCATGACCAAGCTAGAAATGCACTGGTGCCCTGCTGGATGGAAAATGCTCTCAGAGGGGACACAGGAGTCTGGAAGTCATGGTCACCTCAGTAGTCCTGGGTTAGAACATCCTTCAGCTTCCCTCCCACAGGCAGTTTCTAGCTAGGATATCCTCCCCGTCATCTAAACATAGAATATCCAGATGAAGAGGCAGCCAGAGGGTGAAAATGTTGTAAATGTGATTAACACAAGTCCTGCTTCTCAAAATGGCAATCCAAACACTGGGCTGGCCAGAAGCCAAGATGAGTGCAGATGCCAGGGGAGGCAAAGGGAGGGAACAAACAGGAGTGACTGACAAATCTATCCCCAGTACAACAAAGAGTAGGGTCCTGTTATTCTAATACATTACAACAATATCTTATAGGAAGAGAAATCCCTGTCTAAAGTTTGACCTTTAGCCCTGACCAGCTTGGTTCAGTTGGTTGGGCATCATTCTGCAAAGCAAAAGGTCACTGGTTCATCTCTTCCCACCAAGATGGAGGCATACATAGACACACTGTGCCTCCTCGCACAACCAAAATGAGGACAATGATAATTTAGAAATAAAAAACAACCAGTACTGACAGAAAATTGAACTCTATGGAAGTCTGACAATCAAGGAGTTAAAGAAGAAACATCCATCCAGACCGGTAGGAGGGGCAAAGTCAGGTGGCCTGGCAGAGAGGGGTCGAGGCAAAGCAGTGGCTGGCTGGCTGACCTCCCCCCGCCCCCCGGGTGTGCAAGGCAGCAGCTGGCAGACCCAGCGAGGCAGTGAATTGTGGAGAGGCGTGGGGCACAAGGCAGCTGGTGGACCAAGTGGTCCTACATTCACACGCAGATAAACCAGACGAAACTGGGGAGTGAGACAAACCACACAACCCAGGGAACCAGTGTGAGGAAATAAAGCCTCAAAACACCATTGAAAATACCTGTGGGGGTTGAGGTGCCGGGAGAAACTCCCAACCTCATAAGAGAGTTTGTGGGACAGACCTACAGGGTCCTAGAACATACACAAACCCACCCACACGGAAATCAGCACCAGAAGGGCCCAATTTGCTTGTGGGTAGGGGGGGAAGTGATTGAAATCTGGCAGAGAGTGGAGCAAGTGCCATTGTTCCCTCTCTGACCCCACCCCCCCATACAGTGTCACAATGCAGCAATGTGGGTTACCCCACTCAGGAGAACACCTAAGGCTCCACCCCTCATACGTAACATGCATGCTGAGACAAAAAAACGGCCCAAATGAAAGAAGAGATCAAAGCTCCAGAACAACTACAACTAAGCGACGAAGAGACAGCCAACCTATCAGATGCACAGTTCAAAGTACTGGTGATCAGGATGCTCACAGAATTGATTGAATTTGGTCACAAATTAGATGAACAAATGAAGGCTACACCAAGTGAAATAAAGGAAAATGTACAGGGAACCAATAGTAATAGGAAGGAAACTGGGACTCAAATCAATGGAGTGGACCAGAAGGAAGAAACAAACAACCAAACAAAAAAGAATGAAGAAACAAGAATTCAAAAAAATGAGGAGAGGCTGAGGAACCTCCAGGACATCTTTAAATATTCCAACATCCATATTATAGGGGTACCAGAAGGGGAAGAGGAAGATCAACACATGGAAAACTTATTTGAACAAATAATAAAGGAGAACTTCCCCAATCTGGCAAAGGAAATAGACTTCCAGGAAGTCCAAGAAGCTCAGAGAGTCCCAAACAAGATGGTCCCAAGGAGGAACACACCAAGGCACATAATAATTACATTGCCCAACATGAAAGATAAGGAGAAAATCTTAAAAGCAGCAAGAGAAAAGGAGATAGTTACCTACAAAGGAGTTCCCATCAGGCTGTCAGCTGATTTCTCAAAAGAGACCCTGCAGGCAAGAAGGGGCTGGAAAGAAGTATTCCAAGTCATGAAAGGCAAGGACCTACATCCAAGACTGCTCTATCCAGCAAAGCTTTCATTTAGAATGGAAGGGCAGATAAAGCGCTTCTCAGATAAGATCAAGCTAAAGGAGTTCATATCACCAAGCCCTTATTATATGAAATGTTAAAGGGACTTACCTAAGAAAAAGAAGATAAAAAACATGTACAGTAAAAGGACAGCAAACTCATGATTATTAACAACCACCCTTAAAACAAAAACAGAAACAAACTAAGCAAACAACTAGAACAGGAACAGAACCACAGAAATGGAGATCACATGGAGGGTCAGCAACAGGGCAATCGGAGGAGAGGAGGGGGAAAGGTACAGAGAATAAGTAGCATAGATGGTAGGTAGGAAATAGACAGGGGGACGATAAGAATAGTATGAGAAATGTAGAAGCTAAAGAACTTATAAGTACGACACATGGACATGGACTAAAGGGGGGAATGTGGGTGGGAGGGGGATGCAGGGTGGAGGAGAGTGAAGGGAGAAAATGGGACAACTGTAATAACATAATCAATAAAATATATTTTTTAAAAAAGAAAAAAAAAGGTCACTGGTTCAATTCCCAGTCAGGGCACATGCCTGGGTTGCTGATTTCAGTCCCTGTTGGCCAAATAAGATATTTCTCTCACATTGATGTTTCTTTCCTTCTCTTTCTCCTTCCCTCCCCTTCTCTTTAAAAATAAATAATATCTTTAAAATATATATATAGTGCAACATTTAGATTTGATGCCAGTACCTGCTAAATTCCAGGTCCTTTTACTCTTATGGGCAAAATCACCCCCAGCTGATTCTTTGTGTGGTGGAGCTGTGGATAGAAAAGGATAGGAGAAACACATCCACGTGTTCCAGGGTTTTGAGGCAAAGAGGATAACTAGCTCAGTCTCAGGAACCAGAAGGTACAGGGTAAACAACTTCTTAGAAGGATACAAAATTAACTAACTGTTACTCCTTCACCCAGTCCTCATCATTTAACATCCTTAGGGCTGTTCCTAGGCGTCAATGCAGCCTGCTCCCCACCCCACCTCACCCCCACCCCCACCAAACTGATGGCTCCTGAGGCATGCTGCTTTGCTTCTGGACCCAAAATCCTCCAGGGCCTTGCCTGTCCTATCAGGAAAATACTGTCTGGAGGCTTGCCCTTCCTCCATCATGGACACATGCTAACATGCTGATCATGATAAAAGCTCCAGGGACAAAAAAAGTCAATGCAGAATACGAGACTTAGGAGGAAGAGAAATTCATTACTGCTCCCTGGGGATAGTTGGAAGAGGCAACTTTTCTTTTTTCAATGAACGTGAGCCTCAGATCAAATATTGGTCAAAATTTTTCCCATAGCAACTTTTAAAAATCCAGATATACCTGGCTTGAACTAAATCTGTGAGTATATCAGGCCTGGCCTCACACAGAGCTCTAACAAAGTGGTCAGAACAGATTTCTCCCCATCATGTAGCTGGACTTCTACATTGGCTCCACTCTCAGGAGGCATTGGCAAGATGGCCCCAACCCCAGTGGTTGACCCAACCAGCTCCAATTCCAAGGGGACAGTTTTCAACCAAAGTCCCAAAATTTAGTCACGTTGCCTATCTTGGGTTATGTGCCTATTCCTGGAGCAAGCAATGGGGTCAACTGCTCCAAAACTGCAAGATTTTTAGTGTGAGGGAGCAGAGATTTTTCAAAGAAAAACCAAAGTGCTGTTACCAGAAGCAGACAAAAAACACATGACCACTACGGACCCTATCTTGAATCAGTGGGTCAAGTGTGTTACTATGAAGACATCCAGTCAGCCACTGAAGTACGTGGCAGGGTTAGGTGAAGCATATGAACAAATGAATGACATGAGGAACTGCAAACTCCTGGACCCCAGGAGCAAGTCAGTCTTCTCTATCTTGGTCTCTTCATTCTTTAAAACAGAGCCTGATACAGGTCAGTGAATTTGACTTGAACTACTTTCAAGGCATGTAGGAAAACTGTGAGTTCAAGAAAAATGAAGAATGGCTAGCAAAACTTTCATCTCTCCTAGGCGTCCGAAAGAGGCAGAAACTAGTTGGGAAATTCTAGTTTTCATAAGTCAGAGGATATGAGGACGTCAGATTGAGAGAGTTTCAGTGAAGCTGAGGTAACTGCTGCCCAGACAGAGGAAGTTTTACTCCCTGTGTGACAGGAGAAGATGACAGAAATATCCCTGGTCATAAACTGGGCTAGAAGGAATGGTAGACCAGAAAAGGGAACTGGAAAGGTGGCTGTGGAAGCTGGTGTATACCAAGACTACGTCAACCTATCCTGGATGCTGAAGACTGCAGACCTGTCAGTTGGCTCACTGGGGTTGAGTTTACCCACCAAAATACCAGGCTCAGTAACTATTTTGGGAACTCTAAACTTCTGACTAAATGTTACAAGAGGACAAATGGAGTCAACGGCTAGTGATGGAGGAAAGTCAGAGGTCCAGGAGCTGTGGACTCCAGGCTTTGGAAGATAAAAACATGGGCTTTAGAATTAGAAAACTAGGTTTGAAACCTATGAGTGCTATATACAAGCTGGGTGACCGTGGGTATGCTACTGAACCTCTCTGACATTCAGTTTCCTCTTCTGTAAAATAAGGATAATGATACTAACCCCTCAAGAAATCATAGGCTGCCCTCCTGCAAAGTGAAAGTCAGGGCACATGCCTGGGTTGTGGGTTTCATCCCCGGTCAGGACATGTACAAGAGACAACCAATCAGCGTTCCTCTCTTGCGTCAATGTTTCTCTCCCTCTCTTTCTCCCTCCCTTCTCTTCTCTCTAAAAATAAATAGATAAATCTTTAAAAAATAAAGAAAGAAATTACAGGCTCAAATAAAATAGCTACAGCCTTTATCATAATCACTGGGATATCAGAAGTATATGTTCCACAGTGGGTATTGATTCGATCCAAGATTTCCTGTTTCAAAGGTTTTTTAACACTCCAACATTCTTTGGCCACAGGCAGCTCAGAACAGATGAGGGAAGAGAAGATGAGTTCCTAGAGGAGGAGTCATTGATCCTATTCTTCACTTCTTTGCTTAGTACCTGTGGCTTCCAAAGGAGCCAGAGGCCAGCGGCAGTGCCCATGGGCCTAACAAACCTAAGATTAGCCCAGACCAGGCAGACGGCATGTGCTCCTTCTTAAAGACCTCCAGGTAACACATTTATTCACCTGCTTGCCTTTGTAATTCTGCTGTGACTAACTCCAAACCCTCTGGCATTAACTACAGTTCACATTCATTCATGTATTCACTCAACTGTTGATTCATTCTTGTTATAATTATTGGGCACCTTTGATGCCAGGGATCATGCCAGCTGCTGGAAACACAGAAATGAATAAGATACCTTCACCCTCAAAAAGCCTGAAAAGGAGACGCACTGATGAACAATCATCATAGTACACAGTGAGTGCCTTAACAAAGGTCAGCTCTAAGCGCTTTGGAAGCCCTGAGGGTCACCTAACCTGAGTTTGGGAGAAGCGACTCAGGGAAGGCTTCTCAGAGGAGGTGACATTTGAGCTGAGTCTTAAGGCACTGTTGAGCAGGCAGACTTGAGCAACAGTTATTTTATAACTACTGTGCCTCAGCCTTTATCATGCAAGAAGCCTAACAGGTTGGTTAGTGTCGGGCTGATAGTCACATGGAGATGGTACCATGTTGACTGCACTGGGGTGACTACTGAGCAGAAGTTACAGTCCAATGCCTGTGACTCCAGGGTAATGACAGCTTGGGCACTAAGACCTCTTGTGGTGAATGATGCCCTATGGTCTTGGAAGCAGGTGATTCAGTCAGGATGTACCACAGGGGTTGTTGCAGTATCCATGTTCAGTGGAAAGTGCAGTGGTCCTCACTGAGGTTAGAAGTGGTGGTCCAGAAGACAAGAGTGTGGAATCATCTTTTTCTCTTGATCCAGAATCAGCTACCATTTGGACAGTGACAAGGACACTCTTGTCTGGAACGTGGAAGGAAAGACCAGATGACCTCTGGAGTCTCCTCTTGTCAGAGGAGCCCATAGTTTCAGAATCTGGTTCCATCTAATTTAAACCAAGGATCTTGACTCAAGATATTGCCCTTGGCCTTTTCCTCAAACTAACTAAGCATGTTTCACACTACCACAGGAAAGGCATCCCATGCATCCACTCCTTACTCCCAGGCTGCAGAGGTGGGAGCCCACAGAATCTGAGCAAACCAAAAATAGAATGCTCTCTGTGACCACTAGCATCAGTCAAATAAGCCACACCCTTCCAGGTCTCACAAAAGAAAACAGATTTTCCTGCCTACACATTTTCTCCTTACCCCAACCACAAAATCCTAGAAGAAACCAGGATAAATGAAGTCAGACTGGAGCAACCAGTTGAAACAATCCCTCTTCACCTCTTGGGAGGGCATCCTCTCCCAACAGCTACACTCTCAGTTCCAAGAGACAGAGGTTCCTCTAAGGCAGAAGTCCAGGTCACACACATCATTGTGGAGCAGGGTGCTCAGGGAGACAGCAAAATGCCCATATCTCAGCTATTGCCTTCTTTCTGTTTCTGGCAAGTGTACATCATAATTTGAGATAAGAAGGACTCAGGTTAGACCCCCTGAAGAATTTACTCAATTCTAATAGACAAAAGCAGGAATGTATAACCTGAGGAGGTAACAGAGTCTCCTCAGGGGGAATTGGAAGAAGAGGTCTGTACCTGTGGAGGCCTATGCAGGCCCGCTTTGAGACAGAGAGACTTTCCAAGAGGAGCACAGGGTGCCTTCTTCTCCAGGGGAGGGGTCAGGGCAGTCTGGCAGCAAGCAGTTTTTGTCAGACATTCGCCCCTCCAGCTCTTCAGACCCTCCCTCCTTCGCTTTTGGGTCTGCCATCCTTTTGCCTGCCCTCACTCTCTCCATCCAACCCACTTCCCGGGTGAAGTGGTTTATCTTCCTCCATCCTCCCTCTCCCTTTACTAAGAGCCTTTGTGGTGGGCACAGAAATGTTTGCCATTCTCAGTTCCCACCTTCTTGGAAGCTTTTAAACTGACATGGACACACAGAGTAGCCAGACATTTAAAACTTCTCTTTCCCCACTGCCAGCCACTGTGCACTGGGCCTAGACACCACCCACTCTCATGTTTGTTCTTTCTTTCTGGCACATAGGAGCCAGGACACAGGTGCAGAGTCAGACTGAGGAGAGCTGGCCCAGCTCTACAACATGTTGGCTGTCTACCCTCTCTGAGCTTCATTTCCTGTGATATTAGTGACTTAACCCATCTCTTAGGGACTGCCAGAGTGAAAGGAGATAATGCAAGTAGTGGCTTGCCTATTGTTTGGCATACAGTGGGGCCCAATAAATATTAGTTGGGTGGATGACTGAAAGGTAAGTGTCCAACCTGAGCATTAGCCCAAGCCCCCATAAGAAGCCTTTGGTTCACTATGTTTGAAAGAAATCATGAAGATGTGGCTAAGGAGCTGCTTAAATAATGGAAGAGATTGAAGGTGGCTAAATCCCAGAGAAAATAGACTGAGCCTGTACTGGAGAGGATATTGTCTCTAGGATTCTCTGAGGGCCCACTTCTTGTTATCCTCCCTAGGCAAGGAGAAGACAGGGGAGTTTGTGCAATCCAGGAATCTAGTGTCAGCTTGAGAACCAGAAGGGCTAAAATTCAATTCTGGAATGGAGGTAGGTTTCACTGCTACCCTGCCACTCCCAGCCAGGGCTGTTCTCCCCAATACTTACTCCCCAAGACTCCTATGTCTCCCATGTGAGGAATTCCCCACATTCCCCAGTATTCCCTAAGTTCCACAGTACTCCCAAAGCCTCAGCTTACTCCTCTAGTCTCACCATACTCCCAACGTCTCCTCGTGCTCCCACATCCCCCAGTACTCCCCATACTCCCAAACTCTCACAGTGTTCCCCACATCTCCCAGTATTCCCCATGTCTTTCGGTACTTCCCAACTCTCACAGTACTCCCCATAGCTCCCCATACTCCCCATGTCTCCAGGTACTCCCCAACTCTCTCAGTGTTCTCCATGTCTCCTAGTGCTCCCCATGGCTCCCAATATTCCCCAAGTACCCCAGTACTTCCATGAGCCCCAGAATTCCCCATGTTTCCCAGTACTCCCCATATCTCCCAATACTCCTCACATCCCCCAGTACTCCCCATGTTCCCCACCATTCCATGGGTCTCACTGCACTCCCTACATCTCCCAGTACCCCCACAACCCCCAGTATTCTCCATGTCTCCTATACTCCCCACATCCCCCACATCTCCCAGTACTCCCACATCTCCCAGTACTCCCCATGTTTCCTAGTACTCCCATGTCCCCTAGTACTCTCCATGTCTCTCCATACTCCCCATATCTCCCAGTGCTCCCAATGTCTCCTATATTTCCCACATCTCCCAGTACTCCCATGTTTCCCAGTACTCCACCTCACTGTACTCCCCACATCTCCCAATATTCCCCATGTCTGTGGATTTTGAAGCCTAAGAATTGGCCTGAGGTGTGGAGGGAGAAAGCCTGTCTACTCAAGGGAGAGTATAAGGGGAATATGAGGTCAAGATGGCAGAGAAGATGTGAGGGCAAGATGGCAAAGGAGTAAATGGAAACCACACTAACCTCCCCCAGGACCAATCGGGAATTACAACTAAATTGTGGAGAAATTACCCAGAACAAACAACTGAACAATAGCAAGAAAGGTCATGAGCCAGCTTTTACATGACCTCTGTTATGTTCTTATGAGACCTCAAACAATTTAGTCAACCTGTCTGAGCCACAGTTTCCCCAACTATAAAATGGGAATAACTCAGATTCTATTATTCCTTCCATATATAGGACTATTGCAAGGATCAAATTAAATAACCTATGTGAAAAAGCACTTTGTAAACTGCAAACAGAGAAGAATTATTAAAGGCTCTGTAACAGGACCTGTTGATAGGACAAGGTATAAACTCCTCCTGTTTAACTTGGGAACTAGGAAGAATCCTTCCAATTGCCTTTTCTTTGATATTATTTTAAACTTAATGCACTATTAAGACATTGTCAACACTCTAAGTACAATAGGTAGGATTGAAAATTAAATTTAAAAGTCCTCTCATGTTTCCCTCTTTCTGACAGAGAAACTCAAGAGTTAAAGATTTTAGCCTTAGTTGATAAGCTTAAGCGATTAATGCATGCAGAAAGCTGTTATTCCAGGAACTGGAATGCATGACCCCGTGACCCCAGGAGGTCCAGAGCAATTCAACATTTGTGCCCCAATGAGTCTGCAAGCAATGGAGATGGTATCTGAGACACTGTGCTCGAGGGAGAGAATGCCCTGTGATGCAGATAAAGAAGTTAATGAACAGATAAAGAAGTACTAGGAAAATTGCCCACTGGACTGCAATTTTTATTCCAATTAACCTTTTTTCCAAACCCCTTACTTACCCTTTCTTCTCCTCATAAAAAGTCGGCTTGAAATGAGATGTAAGGATGGTTTTTGAGGGTATATAACCTACTGTCTTCTCGGATTGCCTGCCATCTGAATAAAGAGCCAGTAAAGATTCAATCCTTGTCTCTACTTATTGGTTCTGGTAGTGACAGGCAGCATGAACACTGACTTTTCCAGTTGCATTTCCACATTCATTTTCTAGTTCTACTGAGCACAACCATTAACCAAAAACTATTTTTAAATGGCACAACTTTGCTGTGCACTAAAACAAATGAGAGACAAATATTTTGTTAGAAAAACAAATCACAAACCAAAGGAGTTTAAGGGGGCAGGAAACCTACTTAACGAGTTCAGGTATAAACCAAACAAGTGCAGCTTCCAAAACAATTGAAGCAAAATTAAATTGGAACAGCAAGATATGCTCCCCAGTAAATCAAACTGATCCTACATATCCTCAAAGGACGTGGGGCCAAAAATGCTTCCAGCCTCACCTTGTCTCGGTCTTTCCCACACCGGATTTTGCACTCCTTCATCTAACAATGCAGCCCCAGACGTCACTAATGTGCAAAGTCACCAGGAACACAAAGCTGCGGCACAGCACTCAGGGTTTTCCTACAAAAACAAACTCCCATTGCCCAGCTCAGATGCCTTCTCTCTCTAACCTCCTCTAAAAGGACATCTGCCTAAGATCAAAGAGTACAATGGTACTCTGCATTCCCACTAAACCTCGCTATTGCCAGAATCAGCATGAAATCAGGAACACAACAAAACACCAAAAGTACAACAAACCAAAGTTGAGCCAAAAAGACCTCTGGGGTGACAGACTGGTGATACTCTGACAGCAGCTCCTCCAAACCAGCAAAGAAAGCATTCTTTGGTTTAATTCTGCATCGCACCCTTGCAGATTCTGACATGTTTTCTATAATGATCTCAGCAAAGGCTGCCCCATCCAGTCCTCTCCACAGGAATCACAGAAAGTGGGGAAATGAAATTGAAATTGTTGCTTGTTGAGTGTAGACGGCCACCCACACTTGGCAAGGGTATAAGCTGGAAGCCAGGCCTCCTCTAGAGGGCCCAGCAAAGTTCTTACAGTGAAAAAATAGCTGGGCTTGCTGCTGCTTTGCTGCTGATATATTGGCTTATCTCTCATACTTATACAGTCAGAACCATCTATCCTCATCTTTCTCGGACTCACCCAGCTGAAGTCACTATCATATTCCAGAAGCAGAGCCCTCCCTATTTGGTTCCTGAATCAATCCTCACCACAGACTTGAGAGTTAGTAGCCTGATTGTAGATGGGCTTATCTTGGAGGGTTAACTTTAGCTCTTTGTGTTCTTATCTGGTTGTAGCCTTCTTTTATCTCCTATCATTTTGGGCACTTCAGCATTGATATCTCCACCTAGCATTTCAACCCCCAGTCCCTTAGCTGGCAGTCTTGTGGGCCAGCCTATAACTAAATTAGTTTTCCAAGCTCTGGCTTCCTGCATCCATCTTCCACCCCATCAGTAATGTAGCCCTGGGTTATATATCATAAGGACAGACAAAGGTCATGAGGGCAAATGTTGCTTGAATAAATGTCTCTTGTCCACACTACTTTCAGCCATCACTAGACTTGCTCATCAAGAGAATGAAAAGAGAAACACTTGGAAGAATTTCAAAGTCCAGCTGGAGTCTCACCAATTCTAAGCAGCCTTCCTCAAAAGTTCCAGCCCATCTTCAGCTTCCTCCTCACTAGATTTTCATTGGATTTTCCATCTGGATTCAAGTTTTAGACTTAATCACATGTTTTGTTTTATTGTTTATTTGTTTCATGTGTCTCCACAATTAGATATAGGCTTCCAGAATATAAGGATTATACCCTATGTTGAGGTAAGAACGTCCAAACCTGTAGAAAAATTTTATAAGCATTTATTAGAGTTTATTTTAGCCTAATAGAGCACACTCCTGGAAGCAAGATCTCCACAAACTGAAAAAAAAAGACAGTTTGCAGATTTGTTTATACATTTGGAATTAAGAAGGGAAAGTGAGAAAGATTACTGAAGTGTGGGAGAAAGCAGGGAAATCTCTATGATTGGACTATAGGATAGTTAAAAAGATTATGTTCTCTCTTCAGGGTGGTTACCCTTCTGAGGAGTCAGAAAAAGAGGCATATCTAGGGTAGGTTAACCTAGGTGCATAAAAACAACGGACAGACCTTGCTTCAGATACCTTACACGAGGGGAGTTATAGGCCTGAGGCATGACTACCCACCGTGACCTGCCCAGCTAATAATTTATGACCAGCTCACCCTATGAGGTTACTTTCAGGCAGATTTATTACGGAGCTCCTTTCTTGTCCACCCCACAGTGCACTGGACACAGATTTCCTCCACCTGCCACCTAGGTTTCAAATCTACCTATACACTGCTACCACAGCCAGATTCATAACCATAGACCTGATGAAGCCACTCCGGGCCCTCAAGAGTTCAGTCCCAACCCATGTCCCCAGCCTTCACTCTATCTTTCTACCTCCATACCCTTGCTCATATCATTACCCTCAGTGTTCCACAACTACCCCCATCTAAAACAGTTTAAAGCTTACTCTTTAAGCCCAAGCACTTCCAAATACTAGAACCTTCTAAAGTTCCTGTCAGAAGGAAGCACTCCTGGAATTTCCATAGATGTATTCTCATACTTCATCTTTTAACATGTACTACCAAGCACATAGTAAATGCTCAATAAACATGTTTAAAAGAATAACTATAACACTTTCTACTGTGGTTATTTATACTATGAATATATCTTATTCCTCTACTAAATTATAAGCTTTATTATCTCTGTATACCTCATCTGGGCCCAGTATATGTTGAAATAGTAGACATTCGAGGAATGTATCCTGAGCCTGTCTGGTGTGGCTCAGTGAATTGAGTGTTGACCTGTGAACCAAAGGGTTGTTGGTTCGATTCCCAGTCAGGGCACATGCCTGTGTTGCAGGTCAGGTCCCCAGTGCGGGGTGCACAAGAGGCAACCACACATTGATGTTTCTCTCCCTCTCTTTCTCCCTCCTTTCCCCCTCTCTAAAAATAAATAAAGAAAATCTTTTAAAAAAGAGATGCATAGTGAATTGAATAGTAGATATTCAGTAAGGAATAAAATTCACTGACATGAGTGCACCTAAATGGTAGTACTAGCTCAAAGGATTCCTATATTCCTATCTATATCACATTTCTATATTATTTAGTACAAATGACCCCCAAAAAACCCACTTTAATCATACATAATGAGTTACGTAACTAACGCATTGTGGGAACAGCAAGGGTACAGTGGGATATGAGATATAGTTGACTCGAATGCTGCCAGCACTCCTTGTTTGCTTCTTTCTCCTCAGCCTCTCTCCATATGTAAGCTTTACTCTGTTTTACTGGCAGGCTTCTTTCATATGGCAGGAAACGTGACCCTTGATATTTCCAGAGCCTCACTCCTCAGAGTGTCCACTGTCCACTGCTGGAAGGACACTTTTTGGTCTTAAGTTTAAAAATCCCAGGAAAGGATGTAATTGACTCGGTTCAGATAGGTAGGGGTGGGACCTCTAATAAAATGACAGTCCCATCCTAACAATGAGGAGAAAAAACACCTTAAAGAAGCACTGGGTCTGGGCACGGGGAGAAAGTTGCTGTTCTAGACAAACTATAGGTGTGCACAGTGGGAAAAGAAGCCGTTTGCATTCAGGGGTAGTGGGGAAAAATGGCAAGGGTGTGTTGGGCATCTTAAGCTGGCACTCTCAAGAGGTCGGAGTAATGTATCCTGTTACACATCTGAGGGAGAGACAAGGCTGACTACATTTTCTTCAAGTGAGAGACGAGTAAGGACAGGGTCCACAGCGATGAAAGCTGTGCCGAGAGTCACCTGCTCTGGAGAGGCCATGACACCCGGCTAAGAGCCAGGCTGGAACTGAAAAAGCAGGGAAGCTGAAGTCAAGGAGATGGCGAGGATAAGAAAGAAAGGAGGCTATCAAGGGGCTAGGACAGCCAGCTGCACCCAACAGCCCAACCAGGAACTTTTGACGGTGGAGTCAGTCCCCTCTCTTGCCACGGTACAAGAAAGGGACACAACTTCACTTTCCCACGTTCAGCAGTTATTTTTATAGATAGATTTATTTTTACCCATTGAGATCTCAAGCTTGCTGCTGGAAGAAGCAAGGCACCAAGGCTTCAGGGTTTTCAGAAAACACAGGCTTTGGCTGTAGAGATGAAGCTGCAGCTGTCCCTGGAGTCACTTTGACCCACCTCTCACATCCTTCTCTCCTGTCTACATAGAGGCTGGGGGTTGGAATGAGGTGGGGAGTACCGCTTCTCTCATCCCACAATCCCCCAAAAGGGGACAGGAGCTCTGGGCTCTTTGAGAAGGGAGGACCTACCCGCCAGCCACCAGAGAATTCATTCTCCTGGCCTGCCCTGCAACCCAGCCAATCAGAGGTGGGGCAGACATCAGAGCTTCTTTTGGCAGCATCTCCTGTGCAGAGCCTGCCTCCCTGGAACCCAAGGAATTTGAGGAAAGAATCTTGCCTTTCAAATACTAACCAGACATCATTTTCAGCTCCACATGCCAGGCAGCCAAAGCAGACTTCTCCTTTAATGGGGCCACACAGCTGGCCTAACCTGTTATTCCCCCAAGACAAGTTTACTGAACAGTTGGGCACTGCCTCCCCACACAGTCACTGTACACAAGCTCAAAATATAATTTAATATCACTGAAGCACCATGTCAGAGACTGGTTTACTCATGATAAAGATGCAACTGATACTCATTGGATGCTAAAATGTCAAATTGTTGCAATCCAGCAGGGAGCCTGACCTGCCATTAAATCTGATCCTTGTCCACTTGATTTCTTTCCACTCATTCCCTATCTTTTGCAACAATTGATCTGAGCTCCTGAAGCTGACGTTTTGGTAGGAACTTCCAAACTCTAATCTGACATCAGTTCTACCTCTGAAATACACCGGAGAGTGGGGCAGAAGGGATCAGAGAAGTTTGGAGAGGGGCAGGGAGAGAATGAAAAGAAATACCACCCTTGGTGTCCTCCTAGTACAAGGAAGGTGAGACCTTCAACCTCTAGAAAAGACTGCCTGGAAAATTATCCATAGGTGGCTTCCATAGAGGGTGGCCCCTGAGCTGCCCTATCCACACCTGCAACCTTCCGTGGGCTGGGCTGGGCTGGAGGAGAGGCACAAGGACAGGCAGGGACTTATTTTGGACTTGGCTCCCAAGAGAGATGGCAGCAGGAAATCATTAGCACCACAGTGGGGAACTCCAAGTTCTGAGCCCAGCAAATCAATCTTAAAAAGTTTCTTTAAGTGGTTCCCTGAGACCCTCACCCCATCCAAATTTCAGGCCTCTTGAGCCTATTTGCAGCAGCTTTGCCATAAAATAGCCTGTCTTAGTTCATGCTGCACACTTTCCTAAAATCTCTCAAAGGTACCCTGACCAGTGTGGTTCTGTTGGTTGGGCATCATTCCACAAATCAAAAGGTCACCAATTTAAGTCCCCATAAGGTCACATACCTTGGTTTTGAGTTCCATCCCCAGTTGGGGTGTCTGCGACAGGCAACCAATCAATGTTTCTCTCTCATATAAATGTTTCTCTCCCTCTCTTTCTCTCTCCTTTCCCCTCCCTCTGAAAATAAATAGAATCTTTTTTTAAAAAAGATTATAAAATCTCTCAAAGGCTCATATACCTCAAACAAGCAGCATCTGGTCTTGGTGTGACCTGTACCTCTTGCTAAGTGACCCCAGGCCCAGCACTAGTGGCAAATGGCCTTGGTTTGCAGCTTGGCCTCTCCAGATCACCTCCAAGCCCAGCACGATTAGCAGCCACTTGCAAACTGCTTTGTAGCTCATACCAGGTGGTACTGAGCAGGGCACAGGCATCAGCTGTCCTTGGCCTGTACCTCCTGGGAGTCCTCAGAGTCAGCACACCCTGTGGATAGCTTCAGGTCATAAAATAGCACCATCCAAGCACCTCCAGGAATGACACACTTAAGGGGTGGATTTATCAGGCACCAGAAGCCTCTGAAGCCAGTCCTGCTTCCTGGGATCTGCCCCTGCACAGCAGGACCTTCAGCTGTAGTTTTACCTCCCATCAACCTGGAGGTAAATCCCTCTCATTGATGTACCAGCAGCAATCCAAGCTGAACTACAATAGGAGGGAAAACACAGCCCACAGTAGAGGGTGCACCTGGAGTGCCCAGCTTGAGTTACCAGGCCTTCCAGGGCACATACTACAGAAGGCCATTCTACTAAGACCAGGAGATGTAGCAGCTCCACCTAATACATAGAAACAAGCACATGGAAGCAACCAAAATGAGAAGACAAAACATGTCCCAAATGAAAGAACAATAAAAACTCCAGAAAAAGAACTAAACGGGATGGACACAAGCAATCCATTAGATGCAGAGTTCAAGATACTGGTTATGAGAATGCTCAATGAACTAAGGGAAAGAGTGGATGAACTTAGTGAGAATGTCGACATAAAGATAGAAAATACAAAAATCAAGACAGAAAACATAAAGAAGAACCAGTCAGAAATGAAGAATACAATAACCAAAGCAGAGTAGATGAAGTAGAGGATCAAATCAGTGACATAGAAGATAAGGAAGTAGAAAACATCCAATGAAAACAGC
>PVKM010031369.1:0-16845 GCA_004027735.1 Carollia perspicillata | reverse complement strand
CTCTGCCCATTCAGTCCGTCTCTGCCAGAAGGACCTCCCTTTTCCAAGGCCCCACTAAAAAATACCTCTTTTGTGACGACGATACCCCAGAGCTGTAAATTAGAAGTAAGTATGCCCTTCTCTTTGTTCTCATGCAGCTGTTCGCCCACTGAAGTGGAGCTGAGACTATTGAGAGCTAGCTTTCGGTATACATGTTCTGAGTCTCACATTCCTTCATCTCAGCCCATCTTCACCGACAAGTCCTAATACGGAAGATGAAAAAAGAAGTTTGGCCATATGCATTTGTAGCCCCTGACTTATTCTGAAAGTGGTCAGGATCTCTTTTTCTTAACCCATATTTCTCCCCAGTATCTAGTCCCGTTCTTGCACAAAGGCTCAATTTTTTATTTGGTAGTCTACCCCGCACCCACGAACTTCAGACGAGGCTGACTCCCCATGCTAGGACGTCTGAGTCCCGGCCAGGCCAGTCTCCATATGCCGTCCTTCCGGCCAGAGGGGTTACTTCAGGGTCCAGTGTAAAGTCTGAGACCAAAGATGACCAGCAAAGCTTGATTGTGAGGCTTCATTTCATCTTCCAGGGAAGCTGGATGTGAAAAAGAGAGGGTTCGGGGTCTGGAGCCGCGGTGGCCTAGGGATGGAGAGGATGGAAAGCTGTTCTGTTGGCCTTGCTGGTCCCCAAGTAACCCCTGGACTGTTTCATCGCGTGAGCCCAAAGATTCTCTTTGCAACAGGAAGGACCCTCACTGAAGGTAGAATTGTTTTACCATTTAGGGGATCCACTGCCTCCTGGGTATCACTATCTGGTTGGACCCCTGTCTGTATAATTTAAACAAAAGAAATCTTTTTTAACTTTTGAAATCAAAATACACCCTGACCTTACAAGCATGAATTCTATGTTGCAGTCCTACTTAGCTACCTGAAATACTGTGAACACATAGTATGTCTCTCTCCTTTGGCCCTGTGCCCATACAGTACCCTCTGCTTAGAATGCCTTCTCTTCCCTCTCAAGCTAACTGGTACTTGTAATCTCAAAACCCAACTCAGGTGTTCCATCGTCAGGGAAGACCGCTTCTCCTATGAACCCTCCTCAAACCCTAAGGATGCATAAGTTGTACCATAATCATATTGTAGCGTGTCCTTCTCTTCTACTGGACTGTGACTCCTTAAGGGCAAAAAAGGTTTCTCAGCTTTGTGTGTCTAGCACCTGGTGTAGTGCTTGCCCCATAGTGGGCTTTAATAACTTCATTGAATGAATGACTGAACGAATGAATGAATGAAGTCACCTAATAGTATAATCCACTCATTCTGCCGATGAGGAAACTTGTTCAGCTCAGAATAATAACTTATTTGTCCAGTGTCACACAAGTATTTTACCCACTCCGTTGATTTGTGGAGTTGCTCTGGGAAGTCCAAAAGGGAAGAATATTTTCGGAGAGAAAACAATGTAAATGCTTCAGCTCACTCAATATTTTTTATTTATATCAACTTTATTAAGGTATAATGTACATAAAATAAAATGTATGCATTTTAAGCATACAGTTCTCTAAGGTTTGACAGATGTATGTACCCACATCAGCACTGTCACAATGAGATGTAGAACATCTCCATTTCCGCCACCTAAATCAATTCCATTTATGCCCCTTCCTTTTCCATCTGCCGTAAACACACTCACGCCAGACAACCACCGATATGCTTGTCCCTAAAGATGAGATTGGTCTTTTCTAGAGTTTCATGTAAATGGGATTATTTACATACACTGGTTTGTTTCTGGCTTCCTTTGCTCAGCATAATGTTTTGAGATTCAGCCATGTTGTTGTGTGATTGGCAGCCCATTTCTTTTTATCACTGAATAATGTTCTATTGTATGACTATTTCACAATTTGTTTATGTGTTGTTGTTAATAGATACCATGTTGTTCCCATGTTTTGGTGTATTCTGGACACAGCTACTGTAAATATTTATGTACAAGCCTTCATGTGGACATACATCTTCATTCATCTGGGTAAATACCTAGGAGTAAAGTTGTTGGGTCCCATGGAAGCATCGGTTTAACTTTCTAAGGGAGCCCCACACTCCGCTGAAGTGGTTGGTTCGCCCATTGCACGCCCACACTGGCAGGGCGGGAGAGCTCTAGTTGCCCTGGGTCCTCACCGGCACTTGCCGTTACCATGTCAGCCGTTCCGGTGCATGATTTTAGTTTGCATTTCCCTCATTACCAATGACCTTGAGCATCTTTTTATACTTGTTTGCCATTTATACATATTTTTTTGTAAAGTGTCTGTGCAAAACTTTTGCATATTTTTAGTCAATATCTTCTTAAGTTTTTAATTCTTTATTCTGGGAACACTTACAGTGTGTAAGTTAGGATTAGGGTTAGGGCTAGTCTCTTAATTTTCTTAACTATTTTTAAATAGCAGAAGTTTTCATTTTGTTGAGTTCAGGTTGTCCATTTTTTTCTTTTATGATTCATATTGCATGTCCTAGCTAAGAAGTCATTGCATAAATCAAAGTCGCAGATTTTTTTCCTGTTTTCTTCTAGAAACTGTTTCATTTAGCTTTTACTTTTAGGCCTATGATCCTTTTATTTTTAGTTAACTTTTGTGTACAATTCAAGGTAAGGGCTGAGGATCGTGTTTTTGCATGTAGATCACAATTGTTCAAAACCGTTTGCTGAGAAAACTAACCTTTCCTCATTACACCAGCACCTCTGTATAACATCGGCTGATTGCACGTGTATATATGCGGGCTTATTTTTGGACTCTATGTTCCAGTTCATGGGTTTATGTCTGTGCTGACTCCAGTGGCACACTTTCTTGACTTTTACAGCCTTAGAGGAAATCTGGAAACCAAGCAGTGTAAGTCCTCTAGTTTTCTTTACCTGTGTCTAAAGTATGTTGGCTTTTCTTAGTTCTTTGTATTTCTAAATAGCTTTTAAAATCAGATTTTCCATTTGTGCTTAAAAAAAGCTGCCATGATTCTTACCGAGCTAGCACTGGATCTCAACATCAGTTTGAGAACCACTGATACCTTAACAATATTGAGTCTTCTAATCTATGAATATGGTATCTCTCTCCATTTCCTTAGGTCTTTTTAAATTTCATTCAGCAATATTTTATAGTTCTCCATGTACAGGTCTTGCACATACTTTGTTAAAATTATTCCTAGTGATTTTACATTTTTATATTATTATAAGTGGTATTTTTAATTTTTAATGGTTTGTTGATATGTAGAAATACAATTGATTTTTTATATTAGTCTTGTATTCTGAGGTCTTGCTAAACTTACTATTTCTAGTATCTTTTTTTGGTAGCTTCCCTAGGATTTTCTATACATACAATGTCATCTATAAATAAAGACGGTTTTACTTCTTTTCTAAAAATCTATATGCCTTTTATTTCATTTTTCCCTTGTATTCACTGACTAGAACCTGCAATAGAATATACAGAAGTGTTACAGCTCACCTAATTTTAAGTTAAATATACTTCTTTTTTGAATAAGTACAACAAATACTTTAAATATATATCAATTTAAAAGTTTGGCCAGTTGAGGGATAAAGTAGTGGGAGGAAAGGAAACAGATGCAGAATGGGGGGCCGAGAGATGTTGATACACAGGATACGCTGCGTAATTTTTTGTTGTTAATCATCCAAATGGCTTCTTCAGATTAATCTTTTAACCATTTGGCTTCAGGTGTTATCAGTGCCTTTGTCATGTTAGGTAATGTGTCATGTTAGGTAACGTGACAGAGGCACTGGTAATTCGTTATCAGTGACAGTTAGGTCATTGTCTTCGTAGTACGTCTGTATCCTTACAAACTCTTAAAAAGGGTCTGTGGTATGCACATATTCAGCAGACATCAAATGCTTGCTCCGAGGAAGGCCTGTGCTCTGAATTCCATGTTTATATAAGTGCATTTGTGTGTTTGCTCTCTCCGCCCCAGGTGTTTGAAAAGACAGTACTTTTTTATGGAAATGGAATACTAACACCTCTCTTTTGAAGTAATGGTGTTATCTGTCCTCTGGTAAGAAACATAGTGGTCCCCTACTGGTATTCACCTCCCAAAGCCTGAATCCTATGAATACGTTACCTGACATGACACAAGGTACTGTGCTGTAATTAACCTCCTCTCAGATAAATTGGGTTTAGCATAGCAACGGTAACATATGACAGTAAATTCACCTTGTTCCCATTCTCTTACCTGTAAAAATAGGTGATTCTACCTTTCTCCTGTGGTTTTTATAATGATCAAATAAGACAGAATGTGTAGAAGTATTTTGAATACTACCTTCTACTGCTCTGGTGCTGATAGGGAAAAGACCTCAGAAAGTTGGGCTTGTTTGTAAGACAAGTGTAATGGAGGAAGAGAGGGATTGGGGGAAACGTATCACCAAGTCGTGATGTTTCTTTCCACGGAGAATTCACTGGGGTGATGTTCCTCCTTCCTCCGGTGGAGAGGAGTGACTGATACTACTGATAAGGTTGTGATCAGTGAGGGGCATGTAACACCAGCTCCTTTCTCACCTTTCTCTTGGGGTCTAGCCACCCAGAGCAATCACGTTTTGTGCCGCTCCTCTGTGCCCTGAGCTCTAGAAAGTATTGACCCCATGGTATGGGAGGCAGCAGTGGGGACAGGGGATGATGGCTGAGTGCATACATCCACAGCTTGGTTTTGAAGCACCCATTCTTGCTGTAAAACTAAGTCAAATTCCCTAGGACTAACTTTATCCACAAGAAAGGTGACATCTTCATCTGCCTAGATTTTAATTTTTCCTCTCAAGAACTGAGAACTCAGGCAGGAAGGAGGATGCTGTTTATTGGACCTGTAAACCTCATTCAACAAGGCAAAGATGTTAGGGGTTGCACGGAGCAAACTATTACAATGGGTCATGGAATATAAGACAGAAAAGGAGAAATGAAGGGTAGTGAGGGTTGGCGATAGATGTGAATGAAGGGGGAGGGGGGACTGAAAGTGACAACAGAAATGTAAAAGCACTTTTGAAGGAAGGATATGTGTGAAAGCAACTTGGAAGGATAATATTTGTAGTCAGAATGAATACCTGCAGTTGAAGTTTCGGCGCTATTTTTGTTGATGGAAGATCTACAGCGTGATGGACAGCTGAGGTAAAGTGGAAGAAAACATCACTGAAAATATGAGGAAGAAACCGGGAGCGCATGGTGTTGGATGAGTCATCAGCATACGTGTTGAAGTCACCAAGAATGACAGGAGTGGGGATAAAGAAGAAAACTGAGTGGCTTATAAAAGTTAGTTGTACTGAGAACGAGGAGGAAAGACCCAGAAGCTACTCGTAGGTGACTGTAACTGGGAGAAGGAAGAGCGTTGTAACCAGATGGTGTGAGCCTCAAAGGAGCAGAAGGGGGTTGCAAGAGGAACGGGGGAGCGGCACTTGAAAGCTGGCATTAAGGAGAGAGGCTGCCGAAGCTCTCTGGGTGCGAGAGCAAATAAGTCATCCGTTTGAGAGGGCTGCAGAGGAGCCCAGTCCCCAGATACACCCTGCTTTTAGACAAGTGAGGAGGTGACTGGAACCTTCAGAGAAGAGATCGGGAAATACAGGCGTTTATTGACCTCACGTTGGGAACTGGGATTTCCAGAGGCTGAAGGAAATGGTTTACTAGAGACGGGAGAGGGGGAAGGGTGGATGGAAACAGGTCAGGTTAAGGGAAGAAAGTAGAGGTTCCAGGTGACTGGGAAGCAGGGCACTCGGATGGAGTGTGGGATAAACAGGGATGTGTGGGTGGGCTGATCACATGGGGCCTGAGGTTCTGTCTTTTCACACTGGCCATCTGTATGTCCTCTTTGGAGAAGTGTCTATTCAGGTCTTTTGCCCATTTTTTAACTCGATTGTTTGGGTTTTTTGGTATTGAGTAGTACGAGTCCTTTATAAATTTTGGATATGAGCATATTATCAGATGTATCATTGGCCAATATGTTCTCCCATTTACTAGGTTGTCTTTTTACTTTGCCGATGGTTTCCTTTGCTGTGAAAAAACTTTTTAGTTTGATGTTGTCCCATTTGTTTTTCTTTTGTATCCTTTGCCCGAGGAGATGTTTCAGAAAAAAATATTGCCAAGAGAAGTGTCAAAGATTTTACTGCCTGTGTTTTCTTCTAGGAGTTTCACAGTTAGAGTCTGACATTTAAGTCTTTAATCCATTTTGAGTTTATTCCTGGTGTATGAAGGTGGATAGTTTCATTTTTTGTATATATCTGTCCAATTTTCCCAGCACCATTTATTGAATAGATCGTCTTTACCCTATTGTATGTTCTGGCCTCCTTTGTCAAATATTAATTGACCATATAAATGTGGGTTTATTTCTGAGCTCTCTATTCTGTTCCAGTGATCTATATGTCTGTTTTTATGCTAGTGCCATGCTGCTTTGATTATTATGGCCTTGTAGTACAGTTTAACATTGAGTAGCATGGTACTTCCAACTTTATCCTTGTTTTTCAATATTGCTTGTAATATAGTTTTTGATATTTGCTTTTATTTCCTTGCTTTGGTCTTCCATAGGAAACCCTGGATGGTAGGTCACCTTATATCTTTACATAGTTCTACTAGATAGACCTTCTTACCCCTATTTTTCAGGTGATGAAACTGATGATCAGAAAGATGATGTAATTCAAGCTTCCACAGCTGGTAGGGGGAAGACTAGAACTCTGGTCTGCTTAACTCCGAATCTGAGGTCTTTTCTCCCACACTACCCTGCTGCCTGTGTTGATTTCACTGCATTTCTTTCCAAATGGTCATTCTGATATGTCTTAAAGTCGTGCTTCTCAAAGCAAAGTGCCTGGACCAGCAGCACTTGTGTCTCCCGGGAAAGCACGGGTCTAGGAGGAAAGTCTGCAGGAAGTTTAGGCATCGGTTCTCCAGTTTTACAGCATGTTAGAATCACCTTGGAATCATTAAAAAATCCTGGTACCTAGGCCACACCCCGTATCAATTAAGTCAGACCCTCTGGCGATGGAGCCCAGGCATCAGTACATTTTAAAACTTCCCAAAAGTACAGCCAAGTTGGGAACTGATGATTAAGGCACTGGTTCAATTCTTAACATTCACAGGAGCCACCTGAGAGCATCTTAAATTACAGAAGGTGACTCATGGATCCAGGGTGGGGCCTGAGGTTCTTCATTCCTGCCAAGTCATCAGATGACAGATGCTGCCGGTCTGAGGAGTTTCTGAACTAAAGTGAAATTACTTCAGGTAGTTTTAATACCAATAAATACAAATAGTAATGAATCAAGCTTCCCCAAGGCACAGTCCTGCAGGTGAGGAGGTGGTGCAGGCTCTTCCAGGGTTTCCAGGTGACTTGGCACCTGGTGCTGGGCTGAGTGGGCCTGTGGTTCCCGGTGCCAAGGGGCTACCCAGCTGGACTGCTCTCCTGCAGCCCTGGGAAAAGCTTTTGCAAGGTCGCACTTCTCTCTGGGTGCCTGTGCCCTGTCTTTCCCTAGTCTGTCCTGCTCTCTCTTGGCTCTGGGGTCCTGTGTCTGGGCATCCCGGCAGTCCCTGGAGCACTTGCTTGGTCCTCTGGGGACTTACTTGGGCTCTGGACTCAGTCAAAACTGCAAAAGCTCAGGCCCTACCACCGAGGGACCACAGCCAAGACATCGAGGCCGCAGGGGTGAGTGCCTAAGAGACACAGCACGACGGGACTCGATTTGTTTTCACCCTGGCTCCATTTGTGATATGCAAGATTTTGTCTGACAACTGTGGCTTGACAGGACTTAACACGCACCGTTCTCACTTGAGCTTATAATTTACATAGTTTTCTCCCTTGGCAAACACCAAGCCACTGTCATCAGCAGGGTGTGTGGACCCAGCCGCATTCGAGGCAGGCTTGTATCAGATTCAGCTGCTGCCCAGAAGATTTTTTTTACTTTATTAATTTGAGAGAGAAGGGAAAGAAGGAGAAAGAGACATCGATTTTGCGGTTCCATTTATTAATGCATTCATTGGCTGTTTCTTGTACGTGCCCTGACTGGGGATCAAACCTGTAACCACAATGCTCTAATCATGGTTACACAGCCAGGGCCTGGTGCCCAGAGTTGTGACTCAAATCCCTTGGCCTGCAGCTGAGGCAGAGAGGGAGGCAGGTTTGTGAAGCAGAGGCTAAGGGCTTCCCTCTGGACGCATGGAGGCCGAGGGGTCCCCAACAGCCCTGTTTCTGAAACGCTTATCCAGAATCCCCATGGGCCAGAAGGTAACCTCTACAAACACAGCAACCTAATTCACCTATCTTCAGGTTTGACAGAACACAACGAACCATGGGAAGGGAAGGGGACAATTGAGACCTTAGGACAGGGGTGTCAAACTCATTTTCAACAGGGGCCACATCAATCTCATGGTTGCCTTCAAAGGGCCGAATGCAATTTTAGGACTGTATAAATGTAACTACTCCTTAATAGTTAAGCGAGAGGTCAGCGCTGCCACCGGGCAGAAACAAGGTGCTGGGCTGGATAAAACAAGGTGGAGGGCCGGATGTGGCCCATGGGCCTTGGGTCTGCCACCTGAGCCTTAGGGTATCTCATGCAAAGGCAGTGAAGGAGGGCGTTCTTTACATTTCAGTTCTACTTTGGAATCACAGGTGTTTTTTCATTTGGGGCTTGTGCATGAACTTTTCTTTTAAGAATTTATTTATTTATCTTTAGAGGGGAAGGGAAGGAGAGAGGGAGAGAAATATCAATGTATGGTTGCCTCTCATGAGTCCCCTGCTGGGAACTGGCCTGCAACCCAGGCATGTGCCTTGACTGGGAATTGAACCTCGATCCTCTGGTTCACAGGCCTGTGCTCAATGCACTGAGCTACACGAGCCAGGGCTGGACATTTTTCTAAGCACTATTTATAAGGCATTTTATCACATGCTAGGTAAAACTGGGTATCAGAACACAACCTGTTTATCCTACATAACACCTCTTTCTCTGCTCCCCAGATTCTTGAGACTGTAATTTCCTGCCAGTTACTAAGGACTCAGAGAAAGCAACCCCAGGTCCTCGAAAAGTCAATTCAGCTCAAAATCTGAGCAGGTTCCTCCTCTCTGCTGGTAGCATAACCAATCCTCATTGTTCCCCAAAGGATAGATGAGGTAGTTCAACCATCTCCCCAAGACTTAGGTCCCAGCTAGTAAGCGGACAAGTTCCCACAGTGCTTGTGGGCTAGACCCTGCCTCTCAGGATCAGCCTCTGGTCTCCCATGACTAGATTGAGTAGGCTCGACATTCCTCTCTTTTCTTCCCCAAGCTTAATGACACCCCATGGGGGTACTGTTTAAATGTAGGTATTTGAGGACTGGAACAAAAGTTTTCTGGCCCCTAAGTGGGTAATTGGCCTAGGGAAACCTCACGGGGGGAGGAGTTATTGGACCAATAGAGAGTGAAGGCTAAGCAATTCTGGAGGAAGGCCCCGCAAGGGAGCCAGCCCACTGTGTGAGAACTGGCCACTTTCAAGATAGCAGGGCCACTCAGGCCATGTGGCAGCCAGAAACATCCCATAAATTAGAGGAACACCTTAAGGGCTCTGATATCCAGGCCTCAAACCTCCACCTCGGAAAGCCCTAGAACTCGGGTCCTGCTCTCACCCACTAGTCGCCAGCAAGCAGCCTCAGCGTCAGCCTGGATCCTGCTGGAGAGCCACGTTCTCAGGCACCATCCCACACCCGCCGAGTCCAGATGTCTGGTGCTGGGACCCAGCAACTGTCTCAGCGAGTCTACCAGGTGATTCTGGTGCAGGCTCCTGAAAAGCAACGCAATTTGTTTAGCCCCTTTAAATCGGGCTGAATCGGGACCACCTGGAGGTAAGCGGAAGGGGGCTGGGTCGCAAAGTGGGAATTGCATGTCAGATTGCTGGTTCTTATCATTAGCTCTGCAACTTCCCAGTCACATGACCTGCACATCTGTTCCCTCAGCTCTAAGATGGAGAGTAACACCCCCCCATAGGAGGTCATGAGTGTGCTTCCCCACCCCAATCTTTCTTTTTCTTAAAAGATTATTTTTAGAGAGAGAGAGAGAGAAACCTCAACATGTGGTTGCTTCTCATGCACCCTCTACTGGGGACCTGGCCAGCAACCCAGGCATGTGCCCTGATTGGGAATCAATCCCACAACTCCGGTTTGCGGGCCAACACTCAATCCACCAAGCTACACCAGCCAGGGCCACCGCAATCTTTCTAAGGAAATTTACAGAACAAGACCTATTGTCCTTAGAGTGAAAATCTGTGAGACAGAGAATGGCCACACACATCCAGGATGATGATGTTAATACATTTTTAATTAACATTCTTAAGTGATTTTAGGTTTACAAGAATTCAGTTCTGCCTTTGAGTCCCAAGGATAAGGGTGTTTGTTTTTTGTTTTCAGCAGAAATATGTTTCACCGTGCTGACTTCTATCCACATAGTTTCAAAGATTAAATGAAAACTTCCCTAAAAAGTGAAACTTCATGCAATTACGCTTTTTTTTTTCTTTTTAAGAGACAGGAAGAACTGATCGTGTGAGAATTGATTTGCTTTTCTGTGTATGTACTTCAGAATTCAGTCAAGTTAACAAAACTAATCAAAATGATTTGAGCATTTTCCTTCTTTTCTCTTAAGACAGAATGTTTTTGACTATTTAATGTATGCTATTGCTTTTTGTTATGTATAAAGAAGTATATGTTCATAGCAGGAATTTTAGAAAATACAAAGAAACATAAAGAGGAAAGAAAAAGCCCACATCCTACTGCTCAGAGATCATCGCTATCGGCATGTCAGTCTATTTCTTTGTGGCTTTGTTTTCTGCTCATAGGTACAATTATTATGTGCAGAATTATATAAACCTTTTAAATAGGATCATGCTGTATGTTTACCCTTTAAAGGCAGGACGGCCTCTGCCCCACACACAAAATTTAGCTCAGTTGTCAAAACTGGAGATGCTGTGCACACACTGACAGGATATGGGAGGGTTCATTGCATATGAGGAGGCTTTCCGGGGAGGGCAAGGCAGACTTCCAAGGAGGCCCGTAAATGTCTCCAAAGAGCAGGAAAAGGAGACTGGCTGAGGTTTTACTGCGGTGGAAGGCGGGGCTGGGTGAGCCGTCGCTGCGCACTGCCGGGCCTCTTGTGGTTCTGAACTTGCTGGTGGTGACCTGAGGACACGCCTGGGCTCTCTCAGCAGCCTGTCCAGAGGTGGGCCTGAAAGGACCAGGAGAGCAGTGGGCTTGGGGGTTGTCAACAGCCAAACATCAGGACTGGAGTTACACTCTTCATTACTTGCACAATTTTGCATCTTTGTCTTAAATTTTGCATTGAAAGTTCTATGCTTAAGGGTGACAATAAAGCAAATTGTCAAATTTCTTTTCACAGTGGCATCTTGTAGCAATGCCAGTTTTCCCTGTAGCTGATCATTTATTTATTTATAAGGATGTGTGGATTAAAAATAAATTTTTCTTATGAAACAACAAAAAGTTCATGGAAGAATAAAACCTAGCATATATTCTGAAAGCAAAGCATCACTACATTTACCCTGATAATAAATACAGCTTGCTCAGGGAAGAGAATGAAGACAGTTTGCTTGTTTGTGAGTATATTTGCATTTTCTATGATCACACACGACTCTCACTATTCTGCAAAATATGACTGCAGAATGTGTGAGTCACATATCTAATCTACTTTTAAATATTGGTCCTAAATAACAGAGGTACTTGTAATCCTACAGTTAGAGCCCACACCTTATGACAACAGAAGACAACTCGAGTCAGATTCAAACAGGAATCTTAACTGGCCGCGGGGCTATTTTTTCCATCTCTAATGAAGAATGTTCCAACATCGTCAATGACCGAAGATAATCCTGTCGTCATCTTGCGCATCTAGATTACAAAAATATATACAGAACTTTGAAGGAAGGTTCTGGTCCACTGATGTCAAGTCAAGGTCAGATTACGGAAAACTGGCATTGTTACAATAAGAAATGAAGCCTGCTTATGTTTTCTCTTGGTATTTTGAATAAAGCATCTCACTACATAGTTTCCAACTCGAAGATTTAATTAAGGACATGAGGAGTGATTGATTCTGGATGCTGATCACTGAAGATGACTGGCCGTGCGTTGGAGAAACAACTTCTATTGAAATGTATGAGTGGCAACAATCTGGTTTCAGGGCGAAGGCCTACTAGAAAACATTTCGTATGGACCAGGAAGAGCAGAACAAATTGGAATGTTATATTCTGAGATTAAAAACAAAAAACAAAAACCAACACTCCCCCCTTTTTTAAAGCTATTTGGTAGAAACGTCAGCCAATCCTATTTTTTCCTCTTAATGCAAAAGCACTTGTCATCCCTGAGAAATTAAGTGGGTATGTCTTTTGAACTGAAGTGTAAAGATTGATAATACAATGTCAAAATAATAGCTAGATGGGCGAGAAATGAGATGGGAGGGAGGGTGGAAGCAGGGTGACTAAACAGAAGGAATGTTCCTCACCACTTTTAGTTTAGAGACCTTGGTGCTCCTCATACTCCCCCTAGGAGGGGTGGCTCACCTGCCCTGGGAGCACTGTGCCTGGAGCCAGCCCTGCTGGTGGGTGCCCTCTCTGGGAAGTCCCGCCCCCCCACCACTGTGCAAAGTCAGAGTGCAGTTACACTCCTCCTTCTAGAAAGTCCTAGGTGCTAACCCCACTAAGATTTTTAGCTGCTCAGTGGTTTTGGCTTCAAATCGCCCCTGCTGTTTTCCACCCTCAATAAGAACTCCATTATCCTTACCAGGTATAGAAAGCAACCTGAATAATCTTGTTCACCCTAAGCTGGGGCCAGGGAGACTAACCTTGCCCCTTCTCTGTCCAGGCCACGACAAAGGCTACGGTGACCGACAGCAGCACAGCAAGGACCTTCAAGAATCCCAGGGGTCCTGTAGTCCCCAGTGGTTCCCCAGTAAAGAATCTTGGGGGCTGTGACTTTGCTAGCATCATTGTGCTCCATAAATCTGTTGTGGGGAGGCCAGGGAGGGATTAAAGACCTTTGTCTAAGCCTCTTATCTCTCAGACCCAAAGTCATCTTGTGACTTACCCAAGGCAGCTGGCAGGAGCCCATGGCCCCAGTCTGGAATCCTAGGCTGGGGCTGGCTTCATCATCACTTTGCCTCTGCAGGCCACAGGCAACTGCCTGGGCTACTGAATGACCAGGCAAACCACCAGATGCAGCCCAGAACACAACAAAAATGATTGTTTATGAGCATTCCCAAAGTTTGTCTTTGGCTGTACCCAGGGGACACTCCCAAGGGCTCTCAGTCTGCCCCTGCTTCCCCCCTCCAGCCTCCGGCCACTTCGGAGCCTGGCTCAGTGTGGCTGTGTAACTCCTGACCCAGCGCAGGCGCGTGCGTGGTGACTCTAGTCTGAAGCAGGTCCCATGAATCCTCTGAAGATGTAAAAGATCATAACGCTAGACCAAAACAATGTCTTTGAGTACCCTCATCTCTCTAGTATGACAAGTTCATGTTCTAATGCCAAGCAATTTCTGAATTTATGAGGGGAGAAATAGTTCTCTGCCTTAGGGAACATTGGCTAATTATTTGTGGAGAACTAAAACCGGCCTTGGTGTAAGGTCAGGCTAAACACCAGCTTGTATTACTCTCTAATGTTCAAGGGTAAGTACTGACCATGAAAATAATGTTAATAATAGTCACGATTTATTAAACACCTACTTTGGGTCATGCATCATGCTAGACACTATGCCTACGTTCTCCCTAGTTTTCCTAACACCACAGATCAGGTTTCTATCACCCCACTTCACATTTGTTAAAACTGAGGTTCAGCATGGTGAATGAACTGGCCCAAGGTCATGTATATATATGGTGTTAGAGGGAGTTTCCCATCTAGGTCTGCCTGTCTTTTATCTCCCCACACCCCCTAGTTGTTATTTTGACATTGCCCTGGAGATCTTTCTTTTCTTAATGCTTACCCAAGGATATGTTTTTATTGATTTTAGAGAGGGAGAGAGAGAAAGAGAAACATCAATCGATTGCCTCCTGTATGTGCCCTGACCAGGGATCGAGCCCACAACCTAGGCATGTGTCCTGACTGGAGATCAAACATGCGACTCTTTGGTGTAAGGGAAGGCACTCGAACCAACTCAGCCACCCGGCCAGGGCTGCACTGGAGATCTTTAAAAATTCTGTTCAAAAAGTTTCTGTCTCAGAAATGACAAGTTCTTCTGCTAAAGGGGAGCTATTTCTCCTCAACAGCTTTTTTAAGAAGAGCTTTTACATTGAGACAGACCTTGCTGGACATGCATATGGGGACTGCGGAGAGCCACAGGGCCCCAGGGAACTCTAAGAGCACCTACCTCGCAGGGTTGTCTTGGCTGGATTCCAATAATACACATGGGGCCTTAACACGATGTCTGTCACACAGTTAACACCGAAGAATGCTAACTATCACCAGGATGCTGATGACCATGACCATGCAGGGACCACACGCAAGGAGTTCACAGTCTGGTAGAGGAAACATTCAAGGAAGCAGTCAATCCTAAGACAGCAAGGTAAGAATAATGCACAAAGTGTGACCAGGACTGGAGAGAGGAGATCCCAACCTAGAGCAGGGCAGGTAGGCTGGTGGGACCACAGCCTTCAGTCCACACGCAGGTGTCCGGTGTGCGTGTGGATGCATGACTGCAGAATGACCACTGGCCTGCCCCTCTGTCTGTGTCAGGAAGAACAGAATGAGGTTCAGACAACTGCTGCTTTGGTCATTTCCTTTTCCTTGAGCTACGGAGGGCCAGGGTCTCCAGGAACTTTTTTAAAAAACCACATTGGATGCTGCTGAAGAGTATTTTGAATTTGCATTCCAGTTGTCAGAGATCGCGCTGTAATTCAGAGGGACAGGCAGGATGGAAAGAGCAACAATTATGGTTGCTTAGGAAACTAAGTGCTGCGTTTCCTGTGCTTGCATTCCCAAGGCTGAAGCTCCCCGCTCCCTGCAGGGTTTTCTTGACAGCAGTGTGCACCTGTCAAAAGGTTTTGAAGGAGATATAAAACGGGTTTTTCTGGGTTCCAGGAGACTCTGGCTCAAGAATCTGAAAAGAGGCCCTTCGTCTGTTGATTTTTTTTGAAAGGCCTTCCCTGGGCTTGGTCACCTGAAGACATGGTTGCCTGGCTCCTGGTCATCCAGGGACATGGCGAGTATCTTCCCAGCCTGCCCGGAGAGTCAGGGTAAGCCTTGGTGGTTTTGAAGGCAACTGGATGTGAGTTGCTGTTCTGTCTTTTACTAGCTAAATCACCTTAGGATATTTAATTACCCCTTCAAACCCAATTTCCTCACCTATAAAACCCCGGTGATAATAGTTGTCTTGCACGCTCATTGAAGAAATTGTGGTAAGCCTTGCGAAGCACCTGGCACAGGGCAGACACTCCATAAAGAGCAATTATGCTCATTTATGTTCGTAACAGTCTAGAAAAGTTGCCAGGTGGACGTGGAATCGGAAGCAGGCCTGGAGAAGGGGTGGGAGGGAGGCAGAAGGAGAGGAGGAAGAGGGCAATCTGACAGAACAGCGTGAGGAGAGCATGTGCCTGGAAAAGCTGGCGGCACATTTGGGGGCCCTAACGGGGGCCAACTGGAGTCTGAGGTCTGTGGGGATGGAAAGGCCAGTTGGAGGCTGTCTTTTGAGGATCTGAACTGTTAAGGAGTTCTAGCTTTTCCCTGGAGGTCAGGAGGGAATACTAAAGGTTCAGAAGGAAGCGGAAAGTTTCCCTTGGGTCCCTCTCTTCCTCAGCCTGAACTTGACAACATCCGGATTTCCTCCGAACTTGGAGACACTCATTTTTTACAGTATTTATAGTTCCCCTTCCCTTTGACAATAGTGGCTGGACTTCCTGTGCCTGGGACAGCTGCGGGCCAGTCCGGGCCAGCCTGAACTCCCTCTCCAGCAGAGCAGCCGAAAGGCAGCTAGCTGGCTGTGCACAGAAAGTCTCCCCTGACCATTCAGAGGCAAATGATTTTTAAAGATTAGCTGGTGCAAAGAGAAACAAGGCCCTTAAACTTCCCTTGTCAAATAAAAGCTCCCTCTGAATCAGAACAGCGATCTGCCATGACTCATGCTTTCATAAGGCTCCGTGCAGCAGGCCATCTGCCAGCAATCGGGGGTGTGCTTCCAGGCAACCGGAGGCCTCTGGCTTGCAGGGAGGGGCTGTGCAGACCTCCTGGAGGCTGACACAGGGACCTGCCTAGCTGCTGCCTAGAAGGTTTTCTTCCACAGAAGGCAGCAGCAGAGTGAAAGGAAGCCATTCTTTCATCATTGCTCCTTGGGAACACAAAAGCATTAGAGCTAAGAGTGCCTATAGGCTGGCTGAACTTAACTAGTAGTCCACAGATACCCTTCAGGAAGTCTGTAATAGACTCCTGTAAAATCGGGTGAGTATTTGCATTTAGTGGGGAGAGGACCCATAGTTTTAATCAGATGATTTTAATCAGGGGGTCCTAAGACCCCCTACATGTCTCCTTCTTTTGCCCAGAAAACATAATTAGGTGATTTGCCTAAAGTCAGTCCACCAATGGGTAGTAAAGAAGACAGTGGAAGTCAAGTTTCCGGGGCCCTTTCCGCTGTCCTGGCCCAATGAGAGAGCCTAAAATAAGGTGACATTCTGTAATATCCTGAACATGGCCCCCTAGACAGGAACTAAATGAGCTAAGAAGGATTACTTTGAAGTTCTTTTTGCCACGAGCCCCTCTCCTCCCTCCAGTGGACCCCTCTCCCTTAGCCCCAGCCACCTGTCAGGCTGGCTTTCTACTAAGAGGACAACACAACATGCTCTAGGGAACAGGCATTGGCAATGGGGGGGGTGTTGCTGAGGCTGACTCCCTGACGGGATGGAGGTGGG
>PVKM010031368.1:0-16848 GCA_004027735.1 Carollia perspicillata | reverse complement strand
GCATATGAAATGTTAAAGGGACTTAGTTAAGAAATAGAAGATCAAAAACAATGAACAGTAAAATGATGACAAAGTCTCAGCTATCAACAACTGAACCTAAGAAAACAAAAACAAAACCTAAGCAAACAACTACCTCAGGAACAGAATCAGCAAAATGGTGATCATATGGAGAGTTATCAGTGGGGATGGGGAGGGGAGAAAGTGGGGGAGAAGGCACAGGGAATAAGAAGCATAATTGGTAGGTACAAAATAGGGAGAGATTAAGAACAGTATAGGAAATGGAGAAATCAAATAATTTATATGTATATCCTATGGACATGAACTGGAGGGGTGGTGGAATGCTGGAGGCAATAGAGGGAATGGGGTACAAGGTGGAGGGGGGTAATGGGGAGAAAAAAATGGTACAACTGCAATAGCATAATCAATAAAATATATATTTTTTAAAAAAGCTATCCCAGAAGTAGAAAGCACCATGTTTGGCAATTGATTTGCTGTGAGAAGCAACGAAGAGGGTCAAATAAAGTGTGACACTCTGGTTTCTGTGTGGACAATAGGGTGAATGGTGGTGCCACTCATGCTAAGGCACTTCAGGATGCTCTTGGGTATAATGTCAAATCCCAGGTAAGAGCTTCATGTAGTTATCATTGAAGCCTGGGAATGTTTGAGATTGTCCAGGAAGAATGTTTCCAGGAAGTGGGGGGTGTAGGGAAGGAGTTATGGGAGAGTTAAAGAAGGGGAGAATGTAATGGGGTGCAGAGCATGGGTCCCCTGATAATAGGGGAACACCCCCACAATCTTGCCTACAGGCAGGATTGGGGGGAGGGAAGAGTGGATGGTACAATGTTTAGGCACATTACATAACAAAGGCAAGATTAACAACTGTGCCATCCTGAAGGGAAGAAGTCTGCTGTCCAGAGTGAATTGTGTACATGACTGAGAGAATGTGCACCAGCAGAGTGACTCGTGACAGAGCCAGAGGTGGGGTTGGGCTTCATATGGTGCCCAAGATGTCCATTCATTGCTGGGAACTCTTGCCCTGAATTAATATGGCAGCCAAAAGAGGGTCAAAGACACTGGAACTGATAAAATGGTGGACACTAACACACCATAGAGAGTGCCAGATATAGGTCACATAGGAAGTTCTGAGTCAAGCATTTAAATTAGGACAGGCTAAAGATCAGTCAGTGAGAAGGGAGACACGAGGTCAGATGTGATCTGTTAGGTCTGCCTGTAGGTCTGTCTGTGGGTCTGCTTGTGAGTAAGTCAGCCAGTAGGTTGCAGAGAGGTCTGCATAGAAGGCAGCCATGAGGCCTGTCTGCCTGGGAGGTCTGCCTGGAGAAGATGGCAACGGAGGTGATGGAGCTACAGGGACTTGTCTGGCCAAGCACACAGACACATGAGAGGTGCTTGGAGCTGAATGGTAACCAGAAATACTGAGCTGCAGACTTCTGCTTCTCTGAAGGATGTACAGAGAAGTCATTCTCTTGCTATGGGGACTCTTGGCATGGGACTTTAGAACTTGATGTAAACTCTCTCCCTGTTTTCTGTTTTTGTTTTTTTGGCATTTAGATATTCTAGACTTTTGGTCCTAGTCCCCACATGGACAGGAGAGCTTGTGGGACCAGGAGATACAGGGCCCACCAGGGGCTTAGACCCTGCAGAGGATGGGAGCCCACTCCTGGAGGCAGGGTCCTATACTGGGACATGTACCTCCTTGGGCTCCACCCTCTGGGACAGTGTAACATGACACATGGTTTCCTGAACTGCTACATGGAGGCTGAGGACAGCACACCCCAGATCCTGAAGGAGAGAGCTGCTGCAAGAGGATGGTGACACTGAAACCCACATTGCACATTCCAGAGAGGGTGGAGATCTGTTTGTGTGACTGGCTAATGGACAGATAAGGATACAGGGAACTTCTAAGCATGGTTTTGGTTTGTAACCTTCTGGGAAACAAGGGAAGTTCTGAGTCTCATGGAAAAGGAGGGCTCTGAGCAGGAGTGCTCTCAGCCCCCACCCCCAGTATTGGAACCCTGTTAATAAAAACCTGTTTCACTCAACACAAATCATTGGGTCATATGTAAAGGCACTAAGTGGCTGAGCCGCAGTTTGCATGGTTATAAGAAGAGGCACCCTTAGTATCTTTTAATTTTTCAGAATTCTATACAAGCTCAGAAATCTTAATCAGATCTTGCCTTTATCATAGACCTTCTCCATCCATTGACCAACCTGTTGAGATTTGCAAACTTTTACTTTCAGATAAAGCTCCTTATAAATAAATTAAAATCCTCATAATGTACCTGGTCTTCAATGCTCACAGGCTTTGATTTGAGGGCCACAACCATCTTCAAGGTGCAAAAGACCCAGGAAGCCAGACAAATCTACCCAACTTGTCAGACCACTTCTGTCTTTGTTTTTGAAGGTACATAAAAAACAGGTCACAGTCACTTCCTTAAGGAGAGGTGGGGGTAGGGCAGAATGTGGGTGGAGGAGGAGGGAAAAAGAAGGAAATTTTATCTTTTAATTCGATATAATTAATTATAATTTAATTTTTGAAAAACTTTGCAGGAATGTTGTATTATGTCTCTAAATATGACTAAATAAAATATATACCATAAAAACCAGTTTCTGGCAATTTTCTTACGATTTGCTCTATCACATGATTAATAACAGTTGCTTTGACAGTAATTGTTATATTTTGACTCATGGTGCACTTCCTCAGTTTTTCTTACACTAAACTTTTCTACCTGTACAATTGCCTCAGGTGAATTTCTTGGTTAAAGGATAGGAAATAAGGTAAGGCTCCTAGGTGAGAATGGAGCAGGAAGGGCAGCTGCAGGCCAGAGGCAGGCTAGGCTGATCGATCAAGCTTTCTTTTTGCACCTTGGCATATTGACTAGTTTAAGCTGAAAAACTTTGAGAAAAGAGCAGAAGCAGGAAAGTCACTCTGATCTACTTACCCCTCCAGCCCTTCTTTTCAGAAACAGACGATAAACTCTCTTGTGAGAGGTGCCCTTCTTATACCCTGAATGAAAGGAGCATCCTTATCTCTGAAGACAAAGGGTCTTTGGGAAGAATCCTAACAGACAGACCTTGCTAACTTTCCCCATTTACTACAATTACCTCATGTTCCTTAACCTGCCCCATTCATCCGTGACTGTACACTCCATCAAACCTAGCACAGAAGTGCACAGTTCTATTTCTTTGGGTCTTCATTTCCTTATGAAGGTGTCTGAATCACATAAAGTTTATATTAAATAAAATGCTTTTCTCTTGTTAATCTGTCTTTGTCAGTTAAATTTTTAGACCTAGCCAGTGACTGACTCTTAAGAGGGTTGAGGAAAACTCTTGTCTCCCTTATACCTCTTTCCCTTTCCTTGTCAAGATGTCTCCTTTAAATCATAACAGACCCCATAAGAGGGCCCAGCTGTTATTTTGCAGTGCAAAATTGTGATCCATGGAGCCTCCAGGGCTAACTTAGAAGTCTCTCTCAGGTTACATGAAGAAAGTCACAGAGATGAGCAGTGATGTTAAGTACTTTCCCTTCCACTTTTCTGTATACATTTATGTGAAATTTTGCTCAGATTTTGTGGTCATTTTTGCACTACTTTACATGCATATGAATATATCATGATTACTTGATATTATATTGTATTCTTATATTGGCATGGAAGGGTCTTTGGTTGGCAGGATTGTTTTATTTCCCCGCAAAATGATAGACAAACTGTAAAATAAGCTAATTAAACAAAAGCAAGATTGTCAGAAAAAGTCACACAATAGATATTCAATTTAAGTGAATAATGCTTAGGAAAGAGAGACAAAGAACCAGCAAGAATACTGTAAGTATTGCCCACAATTCTGCCTGCCTTTCCACTCAATGACCTGGGTTCAGTGAACTTGAATGAGAGTGTAGGGGAGCAAAATTTGCTATTCCCAAATGTGTCTCTTTGGCATTGAGGCAGGAAATGGTCAGAAAGGAAGAAATTCCAGAGGTGCCCTAGGGCTAAGATAAAGGATATCAATACAGGACAGAGACCCTGTTCTAAAACCAGTTGTTCCTGCTTTCTGAAAAAGCACTGAATCGTGGTGAATCACTAATGCACCTACACAGAAGATGCTACATGACCCCTGCTTCATTATAGTAGCATTATCATAAATTAACATTGTGTGACTCCCTTCTCTGGTGGCCAATCAAGGAAAATCATGGGAGACCACATGTGCAGTAGCTTTAAAGTAATATAACTACCTGTATATGCACAATAAAACTCCACCAAAACTAGCCAGGATATATCTGCCCTACAAGAATAGAACCCCTCCAGCCCAGGAGGTCAATCTCTTCTTAGAGTTGGCCCGTTCCCATGTTTTGTGGAGTGTACTATCACTTAATGAATCTGATCTCTCTCTTTCTGCTATAAACTCCCTGTGTGTTCAGTTCAATTCTCTGTTCATGATCACCAAGAACCTGGTTACCTTTGCCCACCTGTGACAGCATGAGTAACTATTTAAGAAGCAGGACTCAGGAAGCTTTTCTTTTTACCTCCCCCTTAACTGCCTACAGAAAGTTTAGATAGAGGGGTTATTCCAGGAAGGGAACTATTATCAGAGGTAACTATAAAGAATGTGGACCAGGTGTGGTGGGCTGGGGAGAGCTAGGCAGGTCCTGGAGTTCAAAGTACTTTTTTAAAAATGATTTTATTTATTCATTTTTAGAGAGAGAAGAATGGAGAGAGAAAGAGAGGGAGAGAAACATCAATGTGAGAGAGAAATATTGATTGGTTGCCTCTCAGGGATTGAACCTGTAACCCAGCACTTGTCCTGACCTGGAATTAAACCAGTGACCTTTCACTTTGCAGGATAATGCCCAACTAGCTGAGCCACACCAGTCACAGTTCAAAGTCCTGTGATCGCACCATTGTCTCTGCATGTCATGGCAAACATTTATTTACCAAACAGTTTCTCTGCCCACATTTCTGTGTATTGTTTTCCTCCTCTTTGAAATTCTAGAACCCTATGCCCGCTCCTTAGCTCAGGATGTTATATAAGCTTCAGTCGCATGGATGCCCTTTTTGTCCTCATTCTTCTTGAACCCCTGTACACATAAAATTATATTTGTTACTTCCTCTTGTTAAGCTTCCCTATGTTAATTTGATTATCAGACCAGCCAAAGAACCTAGAAGGGTAGAAGGAAAAGTTTTCTTTTGCCCACCAGTAGAAACTTATGTCCACCAGTAGAAACAGCTCTGACAATGACCAGGAATGATTATGACTTCCTGGAACGGACTGTTCTAACTGCCACACAAATAGCCACCTCTGATCTGCCTTTAGCAAATTTAATCTTCACTCTGAGGTGGCTATTCCAGGTTTCGCAGGACTCTCTACAAGGATCCACAGCCATCCCAGGGCCTAAAAATGGTGGTTTTGCATGGTACATGATACTACAGTTTCACATTGGGGCTTTATTTCTAGGTGGAGGAATTAATGAATTGGTGAGTTTTATGTGGAATCTCTCACCTGCTTAATTAAATAGCCAGTGAAGTGGCTTAAGTCTTAGGGTACAAGCAAACCAGTCTGGATGTTTTGGTCAGAATGGTCTTAAACAACAGAATTGTTCCTTCCTCTCTGTTGACCAACCAAGGGGTGAACTGTATTCTGACCAAGTTGTTTTAGGTTAACACTGGAGGCAAGGTAGAAAAATCAGACTCCTGTACATAGAAAGAGGTAGAATGACTAACTAAGGGGCCCTGATCAGCAGCCTGAAACATCTTCTCTTGTCTTCTCTGGGAACCCCTATTCTGTTTTTTTGGATAGGACTTCAGGTATTATTAATGACCTTGCTTTTCTGACTTGCTGTTTTAAACATCCTTCAGTGTCTCCTGTAGCAAAGCCAGAGACTAGCATCACAATCCTTATGGGTTCAATAGCTACAGGTACAAGTTTACTAGTGTAGTGGAATATGACAATAGAAGCTATCATTTGAAATCAGGAAGTGGACTGAGGAACAAGGATTAACTTGTCTGGAGATTGTTCCCTGCAGACTGGCCTCCTAAGGAAGAAGTTGACTCCCTGTGGAAAGAGTTTGTTTGGGCTACAGAAAGTGGTTAAAGCTGAGAGTGAAAAGAAGAAGCACTCTGACAGAATGTTGGTATGGTACAACAGGGTTGAAGTAATATGTCACAGCAAATGGCTGTATCCACAAGATTAGACCACAGCCCCAGATTGCATTAAGGGGAGACAGATGCATCCTTGAACACAGAGCTGGTAAGTCCAGAGGCTTGGGTGCATCTCCTGGACTCTTATCTGGCTTTGCTAAGTCTGTGTTCTGTCCCATATGGCAGGGGGCATTGAAGGGGAGAGGGGTCACATACCTGCCACTGCCCACCTCCATTATTTTCTCTAATCAACACTGTTTCATGCTTGGTGCATGTATTGTCAGCCATCCATGCCATTTGGTCAATAATGCCCATAAAATTATTTCTCACTTTCATTCTGCATTCCAGAACCAGGTAAGATTCACCTAACCTTTCTTATGAATGAAAAATGGTATGAGATATTTCCTCAAAATAAATTAAGTTCAAAGACAGTGAAAAGAGGGTGCTTAAATGGCATAAAAAAAGATTTAACAAAAGAAAAGGGCAGCCTTGTCCAGGTGGCTCCATCGATTGGAGTGTTCTGTACACCAAAAGGTTGTGGGTTTGGTTCCTAGTCAGAGCACATTACCTAGGTTGTGAGTTTGATCCCTGGTCAGGGTACATTCAGGAGGCAACCTATCAATGTTTCTTTCTCTCTTCCTTTCTCTCCCTTCCTCTCTCTATAAAATCAATAAACATATCCTTTGGTGAGAAATAATTAATTAATTAATTAATAATGAGCAAATAAATAAATAAATGGCATATGGAAGCTGAGGCAGAGAGAAGGAAGGAAGGAAGGAAATGAAAAGAAAGGAAAGGGCATAGGACCAGCTGGGTCATTTGATAACTTAGTTGAAAAAAAGACTTTTGCTTTATTATCTGCACATTGTAGAAGGAAATGAGAGGCCACATATGGTAAAAAGAAGGACAGCCTTTCCCCCTCACTTACATGTGGTATGAATAGAAGTACTTCTACAAAGCTTTCCACAAATATTTCAATTTTTTGTTCCAATGTGTTTTAGAAGGCAGAAATACAGTCTATAGCACAGGTGACAAACACAAGGCCTGTGGGCCGAATCTGGCCCTACAGTCCTAAAATTACATTCGGCCCTTTGAAGGCAACTGCGAGGCTGATGTGGCCCCTGGTGAAAATGAGTTTGACACCTTTGGCCTATAGGATTTCACAGTTAAAAATTAAGTCATTATTGAATTGAATCTTACTGCTTGCTGCCTAGTACCCACTCCTTCTTATTGGCATCAGTCCACTGGATATCCTTAAACAAAATTAGCCAAATAGTTTGGGTGAGACAAGTCCCATCTACAGATTTGGGGATGGTAAAGATCAGTTCAAGGCAATCAGCAGAAACGGTTTTACTCCCCAGGACTTGTGGTTGTCTTAAGACATGACCAGATTTGGGCCTACAAAAGTAACTTCCTTCTACCCTCTTAGGATCTGTAGCTGAGCCTAAGAATTAAATTCACACAGGACAGATTAATAAAAGAAAAGCACCCAGATTTTAAGTAAAATTTTTATATGTACATGTGAGTCTTCAAAAGGAAAATTAAGACTCAAAGAAACTGTTAGATTCAAAAGCTAACAGAAACCCCCCAATATATTGTGGGGATGTGACCAGAAACAAAGGAGCTTGGGTAAGGGGCAGTAATTGTGGAACAGTGACGAGGAAATACATGGGGAAACTAAAGAAAGATGAGTTATGTTAAGGTTGATTTGGAAAGATCCATTTGAGTGTTGACTTCTACCCTGTCTTTGGTGATAAGAATGTTCGGTTCCTGGTGCAGAGAGAACCCCTTTCCCATGGGAAGTTTTATGAGTTGTTTTTAGAAAGGGGAAGTCAGACAGCCCTTCTGTCTGAAGTTGCTCCTTCTCCAGTGCCATCAGCTCAAGGTAATCGACATGCCAAACTGGCATATTTGGGGGTGGCATGTTCTGAACCCTTTAACAGCATAGTTTGAGGCCAACTTTAGAAAAGTGAAAAGAGTCTGAAACAAATTAGATCACTGGTGACATGGCTGAGCTGCTATATCAGGCCTCAGCTGAAGTCTGCTGTACTGTTGGGCTTATTAATTTTGTGGGGCAATACATTCTCATTATTGTTCAAGACAGTGAATATGGATCTCCACTGCTTACTACTCATAGGATCCTAACAGATATACCAATTATGTTTGATGTAATGACAAGAAGACTACTAAAAACAGACCAAGAAAAAAACCAGAAAGGCAAGGAAATTATGATTTATATTCATATGTGCTCTTCTATGTCATATTACATAAAAAGTGCTGTAAATAGAGTTGCTTGATAGAAAAAATTTTATATGCCATATGTTCAACAGGCCTTACTTTCCACAAAGGTACATTTACCCAACAAGCCAGGATGTGGAAAGTGATTGGGGGTATAAAAAGAGATACGTGTTGAGAGGATTAAAATTTGTCTGAAAACTGAGTAAAGGCCAATTTACATTGTGCAGATAAGCAGTAACAAACTTGGATGATTTGTTGATAGTAGAATTTTGTTGTTTGATATCTTTGTTAATTGGTGGTCTATCTGATTAGCAGCCCTGTCTGAGAAGTTAGAATTTACCCCAAACAACTAATAAAGGTCTTGAGTTTTATGGGCTAACAATCTTTAACTGGCTTTCTGACTAGATATCACAATCTTTTTAACCAGGTATTTCTTTCTGGATCCTAATCTTGCATAAATAATCATCTTTCCACCTTCTTTTTTTCTATTAAGACCTCCCTCTGTAAAAACACTATGTCAGCTTTCTTTTGCTTTATTTTTTCAATTGAGGTATAATTGACATATATAATTGACTAGTTTCAGGTGTACAACATAATGATTTGATATTTATATACATTGTGAAATGATCACCACAGTAAGTCTAGTTAACATGGGTCACCTTACATAGTTTCTTGTGATAATTCTTAAGATCTATTCTCTTAGCAACTTTCTAATATGCCATACAGTATTATTAACTATGGTCACCAAACTCTAATTACATCCCCATGACTTATTTATTTTATAACTGGAAGTTTGTACCGTTTGCCTGATCCCTTCTCCCATTTCTCCTTTTCCTCTCTACCTCCCACTCCTCCCCCACCTCCGGTAATCACTGATCAGTATCTATGAGCTTGATTTCTTGAGATTCCATATATAAGTGAGATCATACTGTATTCATCTTTCTTGGTCTGAGTTATTTCACTTAGCATAATGCTTGAAGGTCATCCATGGTGTTGCAAATGGCAGGATTTCATTGTTTTTTATGGCTGAATAATTCTTTTGCTTCTGTTGGTTCTTTTGTTTTTGTTTTTGTTTTTTTGGCAAGTCCACTATAATGTTGATACATGATTTGTAGTAGTTTGTAAGGATGGCTGCAATAATTTCTCCCCTCCCTGTATATAGGCACATCTGCAACAGGACACTCTTTATATTTAAAGGTAGAGTCTATTTCTCTTCCCTCTAAAGTTTGGTTAGCCTATGACTTGCCTTGAGCAATAGAATGTGATAAAGGGGATGTTGCACAACTCTCAAGCCCAGGCCTCAAGGGATCTTGCAACTTCTGCCTTTGCTGTCTTGAGAAGGGGCAAGGACTAACCATGTGAGCAGTCACCCATCAGTGACAGAAGCCTAGGACCACCCTATCCCTGCCCCCTTGCCCACCTTTAATAAAAACTTTCCACCCAGCCCTGGCCTAGTGGCCCATTTGGTTGGAGAGTCAGCCCATACACCAAAAGGTTGCAGGTTCAGTCCTGATCAGGGCACATACTTAGGTTGTGAGTTCAATCTCAGGCTGGAATATATACAGGAGGCAACTGATTGATGTTTTACATCAATGATAATCTCTCTTTCTCCCCTCCCACCTACCCTTCTTTTCTCTCTCTCCAAGATCAATAAACATATCCTTGGGTGAGGATTAAAAAAAAACATCGCCTTTGCCAGCATGGCTGAGTTGGTTGGAGCATTGTCCCTTACACCAAAGGGTTGGGGGTTCAGTTCCCGGTGGGGGCAGATGCCTCAGTTGTGGGTTCAGTCTCTGGTCCAAGCGTGTATTGGAGACAACCGATCAATGTTTCTCTCTCACATTGATGTCACTTTTTCTCTGTCTCCCCCTTCCTCTCTAAAATCAATAAACATAAAACAAGTTAAACAACAACAACAATAAACCTTCCACCCAGACCCCATCCGGGCATCTAATTCTCTGAGGTTGCCCACTCTCACTTCTCAAGTGCATACTATCGCTTTAATAAACATACTGTGCTTTGCTCAATCTTTCTGTCATGCTCTCTAATTGTTTTCTTGTTTCATGACAAAAACCTGGACCCTGATATTGGACTGAGGCCCAACTTGGCCTCCCCGGGTGCCACCTGGCATCAGTATGAATGCTCTTCCTGACTACACCTTGACTTTGCATTTCTGTGTTCTTTGCATAGCTCAGTTTTCAGCAAGAGTCCTGTCAATACAGTTTAGCCAGAATCTCCTGCCATCAATGTCTGATTACCATTGGTATCTGCCCAAATTCCTTATACTCCCCCATACCCTCCACCTCAGCCTGCCTTCAACAAGAATCCTGTTAGGTTGATTTAGCCAGAATCTCCCCTGACCCCTGATGTTTCTGCTTTGTAATTTTTTACTGACCCCACCCTGCTCTAGGGCCATACATTCCCACTTATTTGTCCCCATTATATTTGGAATTGGAACCTGTCTTACACTAAGGTCTCTTTTCCTCTGTTGCACCAATTCATGAGTAAAACCTATTTTTGCCACTTTACTATCTAGCTCTAGGTTTCTTTTGATAGGTTTAAATGAGTTAATATGTGAAAAACACTTAGAACAGTACCTGGAACATAGTAAGCCCTATATGTTTTAGCTTTATTATTAATTTTGAAGCCTTTTACATCAGTTTCCCAACTGATGGAAGCAAAAACATGTTGCTGTTACTGAAGTCCAAGAAGCATCTGTAGACATGACTTACTGATCCTTTTTACCTGTCCCCACATTTCTTTCTCTAAGTTGCTCTTCCCTGGGCCCTGCAGACCAACCCCACCATCTCCTCTCCCTGCCCAAAGGGTGGGATCCTGTTTTCTATCCCAATCCAGACTCTGCGTGTTCACTTGTACTATTATGATCTTTCTCTTTCCCAAAGGCACATGATATTTTTCAGCCTCTTGTTACTGTTTCAGGGAACTTTATCTCCTCCACTCCCTCCTACTCAAGGGCAAACACATTTGTTATCCTCAGAGACATGCCTATTATCTATTTCCCCCACATAGAGCAGCTGGCCCCTAAATGCAATAACTAAATTCTCACACAGCTTTAAGGAAAGAAGCTTGAAAGAAGTGGGGACTGAGTATAAAATTGAGGACCCTTTTTAATAAGTCTTTGAAGTCCGGGTCACATGGAAAGCCAAAGACTTTATAACAATTCTATAGTACATTCCTTTTTGAGTTTTCATGGCTGACAGAGCCACAGATTTCTCTCCTCTCCCCAGACTGACACTCTCCCCACCCCACCCCAGTTTTTAACTACAGGTGTATTTCAGGATTGACAAAAATCTATAGTATGATCATCGTCAATAACCATTTCTGGGGAATCTCTGTAGAAAGACCCTCTAATCAGACAAAAACTTGCCTGCAGATAGTAATTCAATAGTGATCATTTCAAAAACAAAGTCTACAGAAAGACATTAAAATTAAAGACTATATACACCACTACTGATAGGGAACTCAAGACTTGGAAAATTTTAGCTTGGAAAATTTAGCTTAAGGTAAAAAGTTATAAGCCTAGCAAGTAATGTATATGTTAAAGCTTTTGTTTCAGAAACTACAGATAAGGCCAGTCTTGGCTTCTGGGAAAACAGCCAACCTCCTGGGGCACTGCTAGAAATTACCCCCTGGAAACAAGTGGAGGCATCCAGGCCAGTGTGTTTCAGGGAGAGACAGACGACCACCTGACCCTGGGAATGGCTAACTGCCCAGGACAGGAATGTTGCAGCTTCTATCACCTAATCCTCCCTGAATCTCAAAGCCCTCACCGAACCTTGTTTATTCCCCGGTATAAAATGTCTGGCCTGGAAAGAGAAGGCAAAATGGTCTGTTAGGGTATGAACCCACCATCTTCTCAGACCACTGGCCATCTGAATAAGGCACCCATAAAGATTCAATCGCTGTCATTGCTTATTGGGTTTGGTAGTGACAGGCAGCCTGAACGCCGGTGTCTTTTCCGGTTTCACTAACTACAACAAGAAATACTGAAAGTGATTTTTTAATGGCAAAAGACAGAGACATGAGCCAGACTGGCTTAGGCAATAAAGGTAGAACTTTTGACACATAATTGAAAAATCTAGAGGAACTGTATTCAGGCACAGCTGGAACTAGGTACTCAAATGATGTGAGGTCTTACGACCTTTTTGTTCTCCTTTCTCCCTCCTTTTCTATTTACTTCTCTGCTGACTAGACCTTAATCATTCATTTTGTTCAATAAATATCTATTGGGTTTAGATGTGTCAGGAATTGGGGATATTTCACTGAACAAGACTGATAGGGTTCCCATTCTCATGAGAGTCATATTGTATTGGGGAAAAAGGACAATATTTTAGTGAACATAATATACTTATAATTTAGGGTAATTATAATGTAGCTGAGATTTGAAAGGTGCAGTGGCTAGGGGAAGATTTATGGTATCCAGAATGTCAGGGAAGGCTTCTCTGTAGAGGTGGGATTTCCTGCTACTTGACAGTCAGCCATTACATTTCTTGGAGGAGAGCACTCAAAGCAGAAGAAACAGCTGTGCAGAGGTAGACAAAACCTTCCAATAATGAGAAACTGGTTTTGGGGAGACTGGCACAAGGAAAAATTGACAAGAGTGCCATGGGCCTGGTTATGGAGTTAGGCTAATATAGGGAGTTGGCATTGGTGGGTTTTGCAAAAGGGGGATGACTTATGTAGATAATGATTTATCTTGTTGAAGATGGTGCTCTTTGCTGAATGAAGAACATTATGCTAAGTGAAATAAGGCAGTCAGAAAGACAAATATCATGTGATTTCACTCATATGTAGAATCTAATGAACAAAGTGAACTAAGAAGGAAAATAGAGACAGACTCATAGAAAGAGCAGGCTGACAGCTCTGGGATAGGAGTTGCAGGGTGGAGGATCGAGGAAAAAAGAAAAAGGATTCATGGACACAGACAACAGTGTGGTGATTGTGCAGGGGAAGGGGGTGGGTGTGGTTGGAAGTGAAAGATGGTACAAATTGGATAAATGGTAATAGAAAAAATACAATAAATATAAGTTACAATGGAATGGAACAGCGTGGAAATGAGCCTTCCTGATTATATCAGCAAAAAGATATAATCAGAATTTCCACCCACATTAGCTTATTACAGCATTGGCTGAACTCACCATGTTATGGTGCAGTTGTCTCCCCTGCAGAGAGAAATGATCATCGTAGGAACAAAGAAAACACTCACAATCCATAATCCTACCCTTGTCAATAGACAACAAAAAAAGTCACATTACACAATTTTCTTCTCACAGGGTATGCCTTTTCATGTTTATTGACTTGGTATAATATAGCCATTTTGCGAAAATGACAGAGGCTATTATCTTAAACATTCAAGGTCCTAGGAAAAGTACTTGTTCTTGTGAGCAGTGCATGAAATCTCTTTCTAATTATAGCCCTTCTGAATTCCTTGTTCTTATCTTTAAATAAAGTGTCTAGCCATATGTTCAAATGAATAGTATTCTAAGTTTTATATCTTGCCTCATTTTCTTTGGAATCTGTCAATGTCAAAGCTTTCTACAGTATTACTGTAAAAATGCACTGTATCTTGGTTGAGAAAACTGACTCTCTGAAGTTAAAGAGATTTTCAAAAGGGGTCGTGTGGGAGTCTATGTCCTGCTTGCAAAAATAGTGAAATTGGGCTTTTCAAATGATTCCCTACTTAGAACCGAGACAGCTTTTTCAGTGCTGTGCTGATTGTTTTGCTTGGATGCAGACACCCTTTGTTTTCAGTTCAAAATCATCTCATGCTCTTAAGAAGTACGGTCATAGAATATTTCACCCAGAGACAGCCAGAGTTGGAGAGAAGTATGGGCTAAATAAGGTATGTTGAACATATATGAAAACAGAAACTGACATAATTTCCTGTCCATGAATTAAACCATACTGGGACCAGGAATACTTTTCCATGCTCATATTAAGCAATATGGAGACCAGGCATAAAACATTTAGCTATTAATTCCAGGAAATACTTGCTCTTGGGAGATAAGACTATGATCTAGAGAAAACAGGTTGCTCATCAAGATTTGCTTCAAAACTTTAGAATCACTGGTCCCCCTACCCCAGAGGTATTAAGATATAAATTATGCCCAATCCTAGATGGTCCCCTACCTTGCAAAATATACATTAAAATCACCCAGCCCCAAAGCCTTAAAATGTTTAGGATATTCTTTGCTAATAAAGATGATCAGAATGTGCCACCCCCAAATAAACCACTTTGGTTTAAGGATAATTTTGCACTGAAATCAATTAAGAATCAACAAATGCAGGAAGAGTTCTCTCATTCTTCCCTTATCTGGCTCGAAAGCAGGACACAAATTTCCCTTTGAGGAAGGTACCCTTCTGCTCCCAACCCAGTACTAGGAAGGGAAAAATGACCCATCACTATAGATGGCAAGTCTACACAAAAATGAATGAACAAAAATAGACTTTACTAAAATAACTCTTTTCTCCCATTGATTATCTCCAAATGCATACTAGTTATTTCCCCATAATTTATTATCCCTTGAAACCCAAACCCTCTTTCCTTTGTTAAGAGGATTTATAAGCCCCTGAGTCTCACTGCTTCTTTGAGTTTTTTTTCTTTTCATGCATGTAAATATTAATAAAATTGTGACTTTTTTCACACTAATCTGTCATTTGCTAGTTTAATTCACAGGCACCCAGCAAAAGAACATAAGAGTGTAGAGGAAAAGGTTTCCCTCCCTAAAACTGACTTCCCCATTTTGAAATTCTACCAAGACCTTGCCAAGATAATGTTAATGCTTGCTGCAGTGAATCTAATAAACTTAGATTTGCTTGATCAACAGGTTTTACTCGAGGTCATTAGAAAATTGATAGCCAACTTTTATATACTACGTGTGTGGTATGTAAATGCAATAAAACTCCCATCAAAATGCAGTGGTCCAAGTGATATAATTGCATAAAATGTGGGGATGTATGATTATGAGAATAGTGAAATTCCCTTTTGCATGTTCGATCATGCCATCTCAGCTGTGATCCATCTACACTTACAAATATGATCTAGCCTTACAAACGTGCTCGAAGTTTACTCTCTGATGAAAACATATGGTGGATTCGATTGCAAAAACAACCATAAACCTTTATCTCTTTATCTGAAAACTCCTTTACAGTGTAACTTTGTAGTTCGTCCCATCAAGAGCTAAAGTCCTTTTCCTAGCCTTTAATTTGGGCTGGCCTAATGACTTGTTTTGGCTAATGGAATGTAGCAGAATTGAGGTTATGCCAGTTCTGGACCTAGGCCTCAAGAAGGCCTTTTGGCTTCTGCTTTTTCTTGGAACCCTCACTCTGTCACATGAACAAGCTCAAGTTAGCCTTCTGGGGACTGAGAAATCATGTTGGAAAATGAGTCAAGGGACCTCAGCCTATAGCCAGCTCACTTCTCATCATGTGAGAGCTCAGCCTAGATTGGCAGAACCACCTACTCAACTCACCTAACACAGATGTGTGTGTGTGAGACCAGCAGAACCATTCAGCTGATTACATAGGCTATAAATGCTTATTTTCTAAGTTGTTGGTTTTAGGGTAGTTTGTTATGTAGCAATAGCTAACTGATACATGTAGCATGGCAGACACTGTTTGTTGCCTAAAAACATCTATTTCCCTCTCTTTTTCCAAGCTGTCAGAATGTAATTTTTTTTCACATTCTAAACCTCAGAGAGGGTACGCAGTGGCCAATTACATTACCCTACAATTGCTGGCTACACCTAGACATGGCAACATGAGCCATCTTGGCTTCTCATGAGACCATCCCTATGGTCACTATGATGAGCAAAGATGAGCACGTGAACCAAGACATGTGTCTTAGTTCATTTAGGTTGCTAGAACGGAATATCATTGACTGGATGGCTTAACAAACACTTATTTCTCATTGTTCTGGAGGCTGGGAAGTTCAATATCAAGGTGCTGGTATTGCATCCACCAACCGCGAGAACAAATGTCGGAGACCTTCAGGGTTTCAAAGATGTTACTTTATTGGCCAAAGTTTTACCTGTGCAGGGGCGAACTCTCTGAACGTGTCCGGAGACACAGTGCTCCTTAGAGCTGCAAATGAGAGTCGCGCCCCCACCGCTCACAGCTAGGGTTTTTATGAAAAAGCAAGCAAGCTCGTTACAGAAGCAGATGTGGCAGTTAGCTATTGGCAGCTGGACTGCATGTCCAGCGCGTGGACAATGCTGTGGTTGGCTGGACTGCCCCTGCTATGCCTGTGCTTTCTTTAGCAATTGGTCGGAGAGGCTCGTGATCAGAAGGCTGAGGTAACTGTCCAGTTGGCTATCTGCCAGGTCAGTTCTGTTCACCCTGCTCTTCTTATCTTCTTGGAATACAAGCCCAGCATCGTTAGCGGTTATGGCTTTTTAATCTTTTTTTTTTTCTTAACACTAACTCCTACTCCTTGTTGCAT
>PVKM010031367.1:0-16857 GCA_004027735.1 Carollia perspicillata | reverse complement strand
GACTGTCACCTCAGCCAGGGTACGCTGCTGGTTTTGTGTCTCTTACTGCCTTTTATCCTCCCAGTGACTCTAAGCATCCAGGTCTCTTCTGCTGCGGGTCTGAGACTTCTCCACTCTGGGAGGTGATGGAACTGTTAGGCTGCTGTCGCTGACCCAACTCTCTTCCAATGTTCCTGTGTCAGCCACAGTCTCCAGTGCAAGGCCTGGGGACCTTCCAATCAGCCTACAAAATCTCCTCATTGCCTGCTTTTAAGTGTCCTCTGCACTCTCTGCCTTCCAAACTTCATATCATCTGGGATCCTGTTGGCTGTTCACTCTGTTCTTCAGAAGACTGGCTAAGTGTCCCAGTAGGGTGCCCAAGCAAGTGGGCTCAGCTCCCACATACTTTACTGCCATCCATTTCCCTCTCATCTTTTTTCTGGTTATTGTCAAGGATTAAAACAAGAGGCTCAGATAGATTGTGTTAGAAGAAGAGTACATATATTTGAATGTGTTGTCAAGTGATTTTCCTTGTTGTCATTAGACAACTACAGTTACATGTGGACTTGATTCTAAACAGTACCATTTTATCTTTGTTTACTACCATTGGTTTTTTTGCTAAAGATTTTATTTTTTTATTTTTAGACAGAAGAGGAAGGAGGGAGAAAGAGAGAGAAAACACCAATATGTGGTCGCCTCCTGCACAACCCCCACTGGGGACCTGGCCCACAACCCAGACATGTGCCCTGACTGGAACTCATCAGTTTTACTTTGGCACAAGGTAGCCTCCAAGGAAACAAATTCAATGCATTTGCAATTTTTTAGACTATAATAAATATATCAATGTTAATAAGTGTAAATAAATAAAACAATAATGTTTTCCTAGTAACAACATTAATAGTAAAATTTTACTTAATCCAAAAAAACATACTGAACACCATATGACTTTATTGTGGTACATTATTGGGGAAATAGTCATATAAATTTCACAATACTTGACTGAATGCCAACCATGGCTGTATCAAAGGGCTTTTAGTGAACTACACAGTTGTATTTGACTTGCTGTCATCTTTGATTAGCTTCTAAAATATGAAAATACATAGCCCACACATAAATAACTGAGAACACTGAGATAAATGCTATAATATATATTTAAACAAATTGCTATAGGATAAAGGTCAATTTAAAAATATATATATTTTATTGATTGTTATTACAGTTGTCCCATTTCCCCCCCTTCATTCCCCTCCACCCTGAACACCCTCTCCCAACCACACTCCCCCGCTTTTGTTCATGTCCATGTGTCAAAGTTCTTTAGTTTCTACATTTCCCATACTATTCTTGCCTCCCCCGGTCTATTTTCTACCTACCATCTATGCTACTTATTCTCTGTACCTTTTCCTCCTCTCTCCTCCTCCCATTCCCCTTTTGCTAACCCTCCATGTAATCTCCATTTCTGTGGTCCTGTTCCTGTTCTAGTTGTTTGCTTAGTTTGCTTTTGTTTTTGTTTTAGGTGTAGTTGTTAATAATTGTGAGTTTGCAGTCTTTTACTGTACACATTTTTTATCTTCTTTTTCTTATATAAGTTGCTTTAACATTTCATATAATAAGGGCTTGGTGATGATGAACTCCTTGAACTTGACCTTATCTGAGAAGCACTTTATCTGCCCTTCCATTCTAAATGATAGCTTTTCTGGATAGAGCAATCTTGGATATGGGTCCTTGCCTTTCATGACTTGGAATACTTCTTTCCAACCCCTTCTTACCTGTAAGGTCACTTTTGAGAAATCAGCTGACAGTCTGATGGGAACTCCTCTGTAGGTTACTGTCTCCTTTTCTCTTGCTGCTTCTAGGATTCTCTCCTTCATTTTAATCTTGGCTAATGTAATTGTGATGTGCCTTGGTGTGTTCCTCCTTGGGTCCACCTTCTTTGGGACTCTCTGAGCTTCCTGGACTTCCTGGAAGTCTATTCCCTTTGCCAGATTGGGGAAGTTCTCTATTATTCATTCAAGTAAGTTTTCCACTTGTTGCTCTCCCTCTTCCCCTTCTGGTACCCCTATAATTTGGATGTTGGAATATTTAAAGATGTCCTGGAGGTTCCTAAGCCTCTTCTCATTTTTCTGAATTCTTGTTTCTTCATTCTTTTCTGATTGGATGTTTTTTTCTTCCTTCTGGTCCCCTCCATTGATTTGAGTCCCAGTTTCCTTCCCATCACTATTGGTTCCCTGTGCATTTTCCTCTATTTCACTTATCGTAGCCTTCATTTTTTTATCTAATTTGTGACCAAAACCAACCAATTCTGTGAGCATCCTGATCACCAGTGTTTTTGAACTGTGCATCTGATAGGTTAGCTATTTCTTCATCACTTAGTTGTATTTTTTCCTGGAGCTTTGATTTGTTCTGTCATTTGGGCCATTTTTTTTTTTTGTCTTGTCATGCCTGTTATATAGTGAGGGGCAGAGCCTTAGGTGTTCACCCGGGTTGGGCAACTCAGGTGCTGGGTTCTGTTGCAGTATATGGGGGAAGGGTCCAAGAGGGGACAATGGGGCTTGCTTCACTTTCTGCTAGATTTCAGTCACTTTCCTCACTTCCCCCAAGCAAACTGGGCCTTTCTGGTGCTGATTCCCAGGTAGGTGGGTTTGTGTCCATTCTAGGACCCTGTGGGTCTCTCCAAGAAACTCTCCTGTGAGGCTGGGAGTCTCTCCTGGCACCTAAACCCCCACAGGTGTTTTTAATCAGTGTTTTGAGGCTTTATTTCTCTGTGCTGGGACCCTGGGTTGAGCAATCTGTCTCGCTCCCCAGTTTCACCTATTTTATCTGCGCATGAATGTGGGACTTCCCCATCAGTCAGACACCTTGGGCGCTGTTCCCCACTTCACATTTGCCTCCTTGGTGGTTCTGTCTGTTGCCACCCCATGGTGGGTGTCTGCCAGCTGCTGCCTGCATGCCCAGGGTCCGCCGGCTGCTGTCTTGCATTCACAGGACTTGTCAGCTGCTGCCTTCTAAGCCTGGTGCCACCCCTTTTTTTTTGCCACAACCCGTCTTCACCTGGCCGGCCAATTCTGCCCCTCCTACTGGTCTGGATGAGTGTGTGTATTTTAACTCCTTGGTTGTCAGACATCCATACAGTCAATTTTCTGTCAGTTTTGGTTGTTATTTTGTTTCTAAATTGTTGTTGTCATTATTTTGGTTGTGCAAGGAGGCACAATGTGTCTACCTACACCTCCATCTTAACCAGAAGTCAGGATAAAGGTCAATTCTGATGGAAAGATCTGAAAGGGTTCCTACAGCAAGTATGATTAAAAGAGTATGAAAAGGATGGATAGGGATTGTAAGTGGAAATAAAGAAGTTAGACAGAAAAAGAAGTTCAGCCATGAACTGGGGATTGGAGAATGAAGGATGTATTCTGAAAAGCAAGAAACAATAATTAGAAGGGAGAGGAATGGGTAAGATGTGTGTGTATATGTGTCTCTGTGTGTTTGTTTGGAGGTAAGTGTGTTATACAGATATAGGAAAAAATATAAAGGTTGATTGGATTTTTGAAAATGATAGGGCCCCTATCAGAGCAAACCAAGAATTATGTCTGTATGAGTCAGATCATACTTTTCCTAGGGCTAGATGTTCTATCTAATCCCAAGTTCCTTCTTTCCCCTCTATAGCCATTATGGAATGGAAAAGAAGGAATCAAGTATTTGTAGTCCCCAAAACATGCAACTCTCCAGTGTCCAAAGGTGGTGGTAGAGTATCACAGCAGTAGTACCAGAGAGAATATGTTATACCATATTCAGATGAAAATTTTCTGAAAATTTTATTTTCTATGATCTTATAGCAAAGAAGAATCCATGATTGCTTGCCAGCAGTAAGGGAGAGGGAGAAATCAAACGATACTGCTAACAGAGACAACAAGAAAATAGTGATGAAACAAATGTATAGTAAACCAATTCTTACTACTGTGATCCATATTATTAAATGACATCAACATCAATCCAGTTGTCCAAGCTGGATCCTAGTAATTATCCTTCATTCCTGACTTTTCCTGTCTTCCACATCTAAGTCATCAGCAAATGTTGCCTATGCTACCTTAAAAATCTCTCATTCTATTTTTTCTCAATCTCCACCACTACTCTTGTAGTATTAATTACCATAATCTCTTAGTTGGGCTATCTCAATAGATTCTCATTTTATCAGTACTCCATTCGCATGCCTTCCTCTGCACCAAAGAGATGATTTTCTAAAATAAAAAAAAATATTTATAGTCAAGTCACTTTCCTGCTTAAAACCTGTTCATAATGTTCCATTTCTCCTAAGGATGTAAGCAAAATTCCTTCCCATGTCTTTAAAAGATATAGTCCCTTACTTGATCTAGTCCTTCTCTATCTTTCCAGTCTCATCTCATACTCCTTCCTCAGCATGCATCCTGCACTTCAATTACCAATCCATTTGTTGTTTTACAAATATGTCTTGCTAATTTTTGTCTCTGCACTGTTTTTTTGTTTCCTCTGACTAGGTTCCTTTGCCACCATGGGTTGTCAAAGGAACTCTGTAAGATAAAACTGATGCCTCTGTTCCTGTTACTGTGTCTTCCATTTGTGAATGACACAACTATCCACAAATCTCCCAAATCAGAAATTAATGATTCATCCGCAAATTCTCCTTTTTCCACACCTTTCACTTTAAAAAGGTTTCCATATTCTGTGGAACTAAACTATTTAGAATCTGTCATATCTGCCCCCCTTTTCTTTCAGGTCCACTTCCCCTGCCATAGTTCAAACTTTCATCAAATGTCACACCTGGATTCTGGCAACAGCCACTTAACTAGTCCCTTGAACTTCCACTCACTTCTAGCATTCCCCACATCCTACAGAGAGCTGTATATTTCTTCAGTTCAAAACAATCTAGCAGGATCAGCTACAGTGCAGCTGGGATCAAAGCAGTTGTATTTCAAAGGTCTTAAGCTTTATCAGTTGCAACTGTAACCAGGGAACCAAACACAAGCCTCTCTCATGCCTTCACTATGATGGATTTTGCCCTAGCCACTACAGGTAGATTGCAAATACACACATGTTGCTATCATTGTGATTTGATTACATTCCTTAGCAGTTGATATTGACACAAAAGAATGACAGACCAACAAAGTATAAAAGACATTTTCATGACAATAGAGAAAGGTTTCCTGATGTGTAATGAATTAGAGCCAAATGGGTAATAAGAGGACTTAGGAAAGACACTGGATCAACCAAAATTCAATCTGCTATATGTGTAAAGGGTCAGAACATAACTATTATTATTGCCTAGTTTTTCCTGCCAGCTCTGACACTAAATATCTGTATATCCTTGAAAAAGTAATTTAACTTCTCTGAGCCTATTTTCTTATTCTTAAAATTGTGATAATGCTAAAATCTACCTCATGGATTTCTGTGAGTCTCAAACAAGGTAATGTGAGTGACATAATTGGCACATAGTCAGTGATCAAGAAGTGCTTCCACAGCATTCTCAAGTCCCTTGCCACAGATATTCACAGGTTTAATTCTTATTTTCTTTCTTCCTCTTTTCAAAATTACAGTGAACAGTGAGAGATGACCAGGCCATCAGACGCAATAGGCTCCTAATTTGTGCTTTGCTGAAACAGTGGTAATGCATCAATCTATCAGCTGGAAAACTAGTTTAATTAATTGGCTTCCTTGAGCTGTGCTGCTGGAGTAGATGAAAATTTCTTAAGACACAAATATCCACTGGTAAGCAATCAAGCACTTTGTCTAGGACCAGGGCAGATTGCAGCTTTTGCAGTAACGAAGGGACAAACATATTTTAGACAGGCCCTAGGGATTTCCAGAAGCTTTCCATATAATGCATTGAACCTCCCTACATGCCTGCAGATTGCTAAAAAATCTATGATTTACTCACATTGTCCAGAGGATAGAATGTTTGTGGTGCAATAATATGTGGTGCAAAGAACTCGATGCAAACATCTTTCATTGGACTTTCACTATGCTATTGCCAACGGCCATGAAATCCCTCCCAGTCTGATGTATAAAATGATTTCCATGACTAATGAATGGTTATGACAAGACAACCACCAGGAGAAATGGGAAAAAGAGAAAGGACTACTGGAGTGGAAACTCCCAGGAGGTATGTGAAGATAAGTGCTGAATTTGAAGTGAAAAGCTATATGGAATAGTAAACTGACTGTAAAAGGAGAATGAAGAGCTTGTTTTCAAAACATAAAACAAAAACACAAACATACCAGCCAGTTTTCCTTTAGATCTGCTCATCTCCCATTAGTAAGAAGAAAGATCAGATGTTAAGATGAGGCTCTCAGTAAAATTTCTAAAATAACCAATGAAGGTCTATTTTTTACAAGCCTGATTTTGCATAAGAGGCAAGGTATATCAGTTAAGGTTTTCCAGGGAAAAATAACTAATTACCAATAAGATATTATATAATACAAACTATATTAACTATATTAATTTTATTACAAGTATTAAAAGACTTGCATTAAGGAATTTGCTTATGTACTCATGGGAGCTGGCATGTTCAAAAGCTGTAGGGCAGACTGGAAACTCATTCAAGACTTGTTTTCAGTCTTGAGTTTGAATTCTAAAGGTCGAACTCAGACAGGATTTCTATGATAAAGACTTAAGGCAGAATTTCTTTGTTTCCAGGAAGCTTCAGTTTTTACTATTAAGGCCTTCAACTGATTGGATGACGTCCACCCACATCATTGAGGATAATCACCTTTACTTAAATACCATCTGATTGGAAATGTTAGTCATACCTTTAAATTACCTTTACAGTAACATATAGACTAGTGTTTGACCACCTAACTGGACATCATAATATAGCCAAGTTGCCACATGAATCTAACCATCACACAAAGGAGAAATTATCAAAAGATTTTTTAAAAACAGCTAACAAAAAGATGGGCTACACCAGGTTAATGAAAGTGATGGTCATGCAGTCCAAACTCAGGCATGAATGAATAAAAGAAAAACCTAAGGTATATTAGAAGGAAGGTTCTAAATTAAAAACAGTCATTTCAAAATCACAATAACTGCTACATTTTAGTGAATGCCTATATTACATTATATGCTTACTTAAAGTATCTCAGTTAATTCTCACAACTCAGTGATATTGCTACAAAAAATACCCTTTTACAGAGGAGGAAATCAAGACTTGTAGCATCTGAGTGCTTTTCCCAATGTCATGTAATTCATAAGTGACAAACCTCAGTCTAGAATGCACATTTGTCTGAAAAAAGAACCTTTGCTTTAGTCACTGCAAACATTCCTAGAGCCACAAATTGAAAAGATTCAGATTTTAGACTTAAAAATAATAATTTCAGCTCTAAGGGCAATTATTTTATAGTTACTATATTCTAGGCACTGTTTTAAGAACTTTACCTATATTATCTTTTTAGATCGTAGCAATAACTTTGTGACTTAGGCACTGTTATTTTGCCCATTTTGGTTGAGGAAAAAGGCTTATACATCACCTGCTCAGCAAATAATAAGAATGTTCAGAGAAAAATGATAAAGCAAGAAAAAATGTTTCCCTTGTTGCCCAATAACTAATATCTCCCCTCCTTCTGATGCCCATTACGTTTATGAGGAACATTGGCCAGTTGGAAAAAACCTATCCTGGTCTGTTCTGTATAGACTTAATGGTAAGAGAACAAGAGTGAACACCAAAAATCCTCAGCACTAGCCTCTGCTCCATTACTAAATAAGCTCTCTCTAGGCCCCAATTCCCAATCTTTTGATCATAGGTATTGACTGCATATTATCCTGGGTTCTAAGCACTTTGTCCCTAAGGAGCTGATGGTTAAGACCAAGGACAGGATCATAGTTATTACAAATAAAAAAGATGAAAGACAATATGTACAGACCTTAATCTCTAGGGACCTCACAAGAAAATAGGTGCTGAATAAGTTTCTGGAGGGTTAAATCCTAATATCTTAATTGGGATTGGGTTTAGCTATATGTAACAGAAACTAGACTATAGTGACTCAAGCAAGCTGTGATTTTTTAATGCAACTAACAGTCTGGAAATTTAATCCAAGGTTGACATAGCTTCTCCACAAAGCTTCTTCCAGTTTTCATCCCTGCTTTTTACCAACTTTAGGATGTGACCTTTTTCTTTCTAGAATCAAAATGATTGCAAAGATGGCTGTTCTACCTCTAGGTATTATTTACATGGCTAAGCCTAAATAAAGGTACATGTTAGTCAAGTCTGGCACTTTTTATCAGGATAACTAGTTGTATTGCAAATTCTACCCAATAGATTTCTGATTACATCACATTAGACAGAATTATCTCACATATATTACCAAAGCTCTAAGGAAAAATCTGGAAGTTGAACTTCTATCTTGCCACAGTTATGCACTTGGAGGAAATAATTCTTTAGCAAAAAAGTAAAGGAGAATGTATTTTGAGTAGGCAAATGGCAGTGTCTACTCAATTCATTGCCAAATAGCTCTGGAATCTTGAGCAGGTTAGGTCACTTATGTGAATATAGGCATGAAGTCAGCCAGCCTTGGCTCAACCACATCTAGTTTTGTGAACCTAAGCAAATTGTTAAACTTCTCATATATAATTATAGGATGTATATGGGGAAATGAGGCTTTGAGAGATTAGACACTTTGTTCACGGTTTCACAGTTCACCAGGAGTGGAATTGAGACTCAGACCAAGGTCTGCCTTACTTCAAATACTTTTCTCAAAAGTACCACCTATTTTGCACCAATTGTAAAAGAAGGGTGACCAGAAGACATATTGACACTTGTTCCCAGTTCACTGTGACCTTTGTAAAGCAAAGTTGACTAGTTGAACAGGTAAAGTAAAGTGACTCCACAAGCTCGTGGTTTATTAATCACACATACATGACCAGAGTCAGTGGGAGAAGAAACAGATCTAAAGTATCCCTGAAGGTCTCACACATAGTTATACAACACATTCTTATCCTTCTTGTCCTTTTTATTTTGACTCCACCCAGGTTCCCAGGTTGTAAGTTGTGCATTCGGGTCAGCCCCATAGTGCTGCTATTCTCTTATCCAAGTTAGCTTGTACAGGCTCCTCTTTTCTCATTATTCCATAACACTATGGGTTGTGGTGAGGCATCCTATAAACCAGGATGCCTTGTTTAGGCATCCTTCCTGAGTGATAACCTCATGAAAGTTAGTTTTCTTCCAAAAGAGTACTGCAAAACATAGTTTCTGTCTATAATCAAAACTATGCAAATGACTAGATGTTTGTTCTTTGTTATATCTTAGAGCTATCAGTTGGGCTTAAATTGACTTTTTTTTTTCATTGACATTGTGTATTTGGTTCTGAAAAAAGAAGTGCAGCCCTCTTTTTTTCTCAGACCATTGGCTCTAATTATTTCAAAAGCACTATTTGAGTTTGTACACAATGATATATTTTTATCACTTTTTTCCCCTCTCTCTCATTTTTCCCTGTAGTACAGGCAAGTGACACACTCAAGCTCACACAGCTTATTAGTGGCAGAATGGGAACTAGAAACCATTCTCCATATTCTCAGTGTTCTTTGCACTATTTTACATTATGTTCTTAATATAAAACTCAGTCTTTTAAAGTCAATTTATTGATCATTTACAGATACCTTAGTGTCAGTACTTTTCTTATACCAACACTAAGAATTCTGCAATGTCCTCTGTATTTTAATGCCACAAAATTAAAAATGAACAATAAACCTCAAATATTTTTAAGAAAAGAAGTGTCACTTGTGATTAAATCTACATAAACACAGTTTTATAGGTTTATTGAACAAACAAAAATATAGCCTTTGGTTGTGCAAATTAAAACAATTTATCACTTTAAAAAATCTAACACTATACCTAAATGAACTAGAAAAAGAACAACAAACATAGCCTAGAGTAAGTGGGAAAAATAATAAAGATTTGAGCAGAAATAAATGACATAGAGATTTTAAAAAGTAAAAAAGGTCAATAAAACCAACAGCTGGTTCTTTGAAAAGATAAAAAATTATTTGTCAAACTTTAACCAGACTAATCAAGGTAAGAAGACAGATCTAAATAAGTAAAATCAGAAATGAAAGAGGAGAAGATTCAACTGACAACACAGAAATACAAAGGAATGTAAGAAATTACTATAAACAACTATATCCCAACAAATTACACAACCTGGATAAATGGGATAAATTCTTACAAACATACAATGTTCCAAAACTGAATCAGGAAGAATCAGAAAATCTGAATAGACTGATTACAACTAATAATATTAAATCAGTAATAAAAATATATCATATCTGTGGCTAGCAGTCCCTGGTGTGATTCCTGGTTAGGACACATGCCTGGATTGCAGACCAGGTCTCTGGTAGCAGGGAGTATCGGAGGCAACCAATGGATGTTTCTCTCACACATTGAAGTTTTTCCCTATCTCATTCTCCCCCCCTTCCCCTTTCTCTAAAAATAAGTAAATAAAATCTGTTTTAAAATCCAAGCAAACAAAGTCCTGGAGCAGATGTCTTCATAGGTGAACTTTACCAAATGTTAAATGAAGAACTAATACCTATCCTTCTCAAACTATTCCAAAAAGTTCAAGAAGAAGTAAGATTCCTAAGTTCATTTTGCAAAGCCAGCATTATTCTGATTCTACAATTTGATAGTCACTAGAGAGAAAGAAAAATATAGGCCAGTGTATCTTATGTATAGATGCTAAAATCCTCAACAAAATATTAGCAATCCAACAATACATTAAAAAGTTCCTACGCCATGATCTTATATGATTTATTCTGGGGATCCAAGGTTGGTACATTTGCAAATCAATAAACATGATATGTCATATAAACAAAATAAAGGATAAAAACTACATGATCATATCGATAGATGCAGGAAAAGCATTTCATAAAATCAAGACCCCATTTATGATGAAAAATCTAAGCAAAGTAGGAATAAAGGAATCATATCTCAACATAATAAAGGCCATATATGATACCCCACAGCCCACATTATACTCAATGGGCAAAAACTACAAGCATTTCCCTTAAGATCAGGACTAAGACAAGGATGTCTGCTTTCACCACTCAACAGAGTACTTTCAGTACTAGCCACAGCAATCAGGCATGAAGAAGAAATAAAATACATCCAAATTAGAATGGAGGAAGTAAAAATGTCATTATTTGCACATGACAAGACATTGTATATATCAAACTTAAAAAATCCACCAAAACCTATTAGATATAATAAATGAATTCAGTAACTAGCAGGAAGCAAAAATTAATATTCAGAAATTGTTACTTTATTCTGACTTCTTCCCTCCATTTTCATATACAATGTAAATTTTATTTTCTTTCTACCTGCCTTGTTTCTATTACCTACTCTTATTATTGCTCCTCCTTCTACTCTCTCAAAATCATTTTTATTTCAGTTATTCATCTCATTTGTTTTTCCTTTCTTATAATACTGTTAATCTACTTACATCTTTATTAATACTGGTTCATTTGCTGTGGATAGTGTGGTTGTGGGTGGGGGATATTTTTGTGGGTGTGGGTTCATTTCTTGGATTCATTGTTTTTTTTTTCTGATAGCACCTGTACAATAGCATACAAGATTCAGTAGGCAGTGTTACTCTTGGTCATCCAGCTAGAGTGAAGAACTCACCAAAGAATAACCCAATGACAATCAAACACAATTACCACCAAAAAATCCACATATATAAAGGACATCCTAAGAGCATCAAGTTTAGGAGATCAAAGAGACCACACCACTGAGTCCCACAGATCTCCTACCACAGAAGGTCACACCATGGAGACAGAGAATCAAAGAATCTCAACCTAAGAAGCAGAAACAAAGAAGAAGAATCGCCTAAAATAAGGAGACAAAGAAACAACCCCCAATTGAAAGGAAAGAAGGAATCCCCAGAAAGACTGTTAAATGAAAGCGAAGCAAGGAAACTATCAGACATTGAGTTCAAAATAATGGTTATAAGGAGTCTCAGGGGGTTCAGAGAGAACTACAAAGAACTCCATGGAAGCTACAAGGAACTTACTGTGAACTACACCAGCAAGAAAAAGGACATAGAAACTATCAAGAAGCACCAGCAGAAAATTAAGCATGTGATATCTGAAATGAATAACAGAGTAGAAGGAATTAAGAGCAGGCTAGATGAAGCAGAAGATTGACTAAGCAAGCTGGATGACAAGGTAGAAAAAAATTTCCTAGACAGAGCAACAAAATGAAAAATGACTCAAAAAGAACAAAGCAGGGTTAAGGGTATTGCAGGACAACATGAAATGTAATATATCTGTATCATAGAGATTGGAGAAGAGAAGAAAGGCAAGGGATAAAAAACCTGCTTGAAAAAATTATGATAGAAAACTACCCTTCCTTGATGAGAAAAAAAGTCACACAACCTGAGGAAGCACAGAGAGTCCCAATCAAGATGAACCCAAAGAGACCCACTCTAAGACCATCATAATTAAAATGGAAAAATTCCAAGACAAAGAGAGAATCTTAAAGGTAGCAAGGGAGAAATAAGAAGTAACATACGAGGGAGCTCTGATAAGACTAGCAGCTGATTTCTCCACAGAAGGGGAATGGCAATAAATATTCCAAGTAATGAAAACAAAGGCCTGCAACCAAGACTACTGTACCCAGCAAGGCTCTCATTTAAAATGGAAGGAGAAGTAAGGAGTTTCCCAGAAAAAAAAAAAGACTAAAAGAATACATCCCCACCAAACCAGCATTGCAATAGATGCTAAAGAGACTACTTTAAGAAAAAGATGAAAAGGAGAAAAAGAGAGAAACACAGGCACAAAGGAAAAAAATGGCAATAAATAAGTACCTATTAATAATAACCCTAAATGTAAATGGATTAAATGCACCAATCAAAAGACACAGTGTAGCTGAATGAATAAACAAAAGTGACCCACATGCATGCTATCTAAAAGAGACTCAGTTCAGAACAAAAGACCTACACAGACTGAAAGTGAAGAGATAGGAAAAATATTCTAAGTGAATGGACATGAAAAAAACTAGGATAGCAATACTTATATCACACAAAAAAGATTTCAAAACAAAGGCCATATAAAGAGACAAAGAAGGACACTTCATAATACTAAACAGAATAATATATTAAGAAGATATAACCCTTGTAAACATATATGCACCCAACATAGGAGTCCCCAAATATATAAGGGAATACTTGGAGGACTTCAAGAAAGATATCAATAGTAACATATTCATTGTAGGGGATCTTAACACCCTATTGTCAACAATAGATAGATCTTCCAAACAACAAATCAACAAGGATGTTGTGGCATTGAACAACACTCTATTTCAAATGGACTTAATTGACATATACAGAACAGTTAACCCCAAAGAAGCAAAATATAGATTATTTTCAAATGTGCATGGAACATTTTTAAAGATATATCACATGGTAGGACACAAAACAAGCTTCAACAAATTCAAGAACATTGAAATCATCAAACATATGATCATATCATAATGGCTCAAAATTAGAAACCAACCTCAATGAAAAAGCTCAAAAACATTCAAATACATTCAGATCAAACAACATGCTATTAAATCATGAATAGATTAACAAAGAGATCAAGGAGGTAATCAAAAAGATTCTGGAAACAAATGAAAATGAAGACACAACAGCCCCAAACTTATGGGGCACAGGTGAAGGCAGTACTGAGAAAGAAGTTCATAGCAATACAGGCCTACCTAAAAAAGATATAAAAATCCCAAATAAACAACCTGACCCTATATCTATAAGACCTAGAGAAACAATGACAAACAAAGCTCAGTGTGAGTAGAAGGAAGGAGATAATCAAGATCAGAGCAGAATTAAATGACATAGAGACTATAAGAACAATTCAAAATATCAATAAATCTAGAAGCTAGTTCTTTGAAAAGACAAACAAAATTGGTAAGCCTTTAACCAGACTCATCAAGAAAAAAGAGAGAAGACCAACATAAATATAATCAGAAACAAAAGAGGAGAAATTACAACTGATAGCACAGAAATACAAATAATTCTAAGAAATTACTACAAACAACTTATATGCCAAGAAATTTGACAACCTGGGAAAAATGGGCAAATTTCTAGAAACATGCAATCTTTTAAAACTGAATGAAGAAGAAGCAGAAAGCCTGAACAGACAGATAACAGCTGATGAAATTAAAGCAGTAATAAAAAAGAACTCTGGGCACACAAAAGCCCTGGGCCAGATGGTTTCATTGGATAATTTTACAAAACATTTAAGGAAGAGCTAAATTCTATCCTCCTTAAACTATATCAAAAAACTTGAGAAGAAGGAAGATTCCTAAACACTTATTATGAGACCAGTGTTAACCTAATTCCTAAACCAGATAAAGACACAACAAAGAAGGAAAACTACAGGTCAATATCACTGATGAACATAGATGCTAAAATCCTCAACAAATTATTGGCAATCCAGATCCAGCAATACATTAAAAAGCTCATACATCATGATCAAGTGGGATTTATCCCAGGGATGCAAGGATGGTATAATATTCACAAAACAATAAACTTAATGCACCACGTAAACAAAATGAAAGCCAAAAATCACATGATCTTATGAATAGTTGTTGTAAAAGCATTCAAAAACAAACATCACCCATTTATGGTAAAAACACTCAGCAAAGTGAGAGTAGAGGGAGCATACCTCAAACTTAATAAAGGCCATGTATGAGAAACCTACATAACATCATACTCAATGTGCAAATACTAAGCTTTCCCACTAAGATCAGGAAAAAGACAAGGGTTTCCAACTTCACCACTTTTATTTGACATAGTACTGCAAGTTCTAGCTGCAGCAATCAGAGAAGCAAAAGAAATAAAAGACATCCAATTTGGAAGAGAGGAAGTAAAACTGTCATTTTTTCGTAGATGACATGATAGTGTACATGGAAAACCCTATAGGGTTTCACCAAAAAAATGACTTGACCAAATAAGTGAATTTGGCAAAATGGCAGAATACAAAGTCAATATTCAGACATTAAAGGCACTTTTGTACACCAACAATGAAACATCGGAAACAGGAACTAGGGGAATAATCCCATTTACTATGGCAACAAGAAAAATAAATACCTAGGAATAAACTTAATCAGGGAGGTAAAATTTCTGTACTTGGAAAACTACAAGACACTGAAGAAAGAAATTATGAAAGATACAAATAAATGGAGGCATATATCATGTTCATGGATTGGAAGAATTAACATCATTAAAATGTCCATACTATCCAAAGTAATCTACAGATTAAATGCAATTCCTATTAAAATACCAATAGTATATCTCACACATCTAGAACAAATATTTAAAAATTTTACATGGAACCACAACAGACCCCAAACAGATCAGCAATCTCAAGAAAAAAAGAACAAAGTTGGAGGTATCACACTCTCTGATATCACATTACACTACAAGGTCATAACAATACAGCATAGTATTGGCAGCAGAACAGGCATATAGATGCATGAAATAGAATAGAGAGTACAGAAAAAAACCCATGCCTTTATCATCAATTAATGTTTGACAAAGGAGGCAAGAACATACAATATGGTAAAGATGATCTCTTCAATAAATGATGTAGGGAAAATTGGACAGATACATGAAAACATTGAAACTGTACCATGAACATACACCACACACAAAAATGGACCCAAATTCATGAAGATAAAAGTCTCTTTCACATTTCATATAATAATGGCTTGGTGATGATGAACTCCTTTAGCTTAAAAGAAGATCAAAACTATGAATATTAAAATGGCAATAAATTCACACCTATCAACAATTGAGTCTAAAAATCAAACTAAGAAAATAAGAGTGGAAACAAAATTATAGATATGGAGATAATTTGGGGGATTATCAGTTGGGCAGGGGAAAGGAAAGAATGTAGGGAAAGGTGCAGGAATTAAGAAGTACAAATTGATAGGTACAGAATATACAGGGGGATATTAAGAACAGTACAATAAACAGAGTAGCCCAAGAACTTACATGCATGACCCATGGACTTGAAAAATGGTGTGGGGAGTGCCTGAGAGAGCAGGGGGAAGACTAGGTGGAAGGGGGAAAAGGAAGAAAATTAGGACAAGTGTAATAGCATAATGAATTAAATATATTTAAAATTCCATAAGAAAACATAAGCAGAATAATCTAAGACCTTTATCATAGCAATATTTTTGCCTATAAATCTCCCCAGGCAAGGGAAGCAAAGGAAAAACAATAAACAAATGGGACTGCATCAAACTAAAAACTTCTGCACAACAAAAGAAACCATTAACAAAATTAAAAGGGAATTCACTTTTTTTTTAAAAAAAGAGTTTATTTACTGATTTTTTTAGAAAGAGGAAGGGAGGGAGAAAGAGAGGGAGAGAAACATCTGTGTGGTGGCCTCCCCAGTGGCCCCTACTGGGGACCTGGCTAAGCCTCGATCACTTCCGGCCAAGATGGAGGTGTAGGTGGAAGCACTGTGCCTCCTCTCACAACCAAGATTAAGGACAACAAATATTTATAAACAATAACACAACCAGAACACAGAAAATTGAAATGCGGAAGTCCACGGCCATTCAACCCAACCGGTGAGAGGGACGGAGTCGGCAGGCGGTGGAGAGAGAAAGCGGCAGGAAAACAAGGTGGCTGCCAGGCTCGGCAGCCCCAGGCGGCCCTAGGTGGCGTGGAGTTTGCAGACCCCAGACGCAGGGAGGAGACGGGAGGAGATGAGCAGAGCACGCAAGGCACACAGGGCAATTAGCCAACTGTGGACACATATTCGCGTGCAGATAAACTAGGCAAGACTGGGCAGTGAGATGGACCGCACAGCCCAGGGCCCCAGCGACGGGAAATACAGCCTAAAGGCACCTATTGG
>PVKM010031366.1:0-16861 GCA_004027735.1 Carollia perspicillata | reverse complement strand
AGGTTCCAAGTTCCTGGCAGCAGCATCCCAGCTAAAGCGTGGTGGCCCAGGCTCTGAGCTAGGGCTGTGCGGACAGCCCCCCTGGGACCCGCGGGAGCCCCGTCTCAACGCACCCAGGGTCGCCCAGCTGCTGAGTAAAGCCGGGGGGTGGGAGCCTGGGAAGCCCGGCCCCCAGCCCAGGAGGTAGGAATGAGCAGTCCAAACCATGACACTCTATTATATTAAAATAAACACGTAACTTTAAAACTCAGGCTTAGGGAAGTTTCTAAACACAGGTGAAGGCTTTTTCAAACGGTCTTCCTCTCCAGTTTCATACCAAGAGAACTCGAACCCTTCTGGGTGTGTCAAATCTAGTGAGTAAGAGGGTGAGTGGGCACTAAATTCATCTCGCTCAGCTCCCACCAGTTGACTCAGTCGTCATTTTGGTGATGGCCTTGAACTCGGCCTCTCAGAGGGGAGTGTGCGCGGGAAGACCGAGAACCTCCTTCAGATGCGTTTCCCGTTTCGCCTTCCCCAGCGAATTCTTTTCTAATTTTCATTCCTTCCCAGCAAACGCAGCCGTCTTTTTCTTTTTTTCCCTCCCCTCCTTTGCCTTATAGCTGATTTAACTTAATCAGGGAGCTGGCTTTGGCAGCGCTGGGGAGCTCCAGACACTGCGGCCTCCGGAGAGACCCGGGGAGCCTCCGGGCGCTCTGCAATCCCAGCACGTGCCCTCGCTGCCTGTATTTGCACCCAGGGGCACAGACGGTCCTTTCCACTGTCTTCCGTTCTGCTCTGCCCTTCTCGCCAGGCAGTGGGCTAGATCCTCGGGTGGAGATGAGCCCGCCTCTACGGAGAGCAGCTGGGAACCCAGCTATCAACCAAGAGTGACACCCAGACCAAAGTGTCACTACAGGGTGCGGAAGGCCACAGGGGAAGGGGACTTGGAAGCTTTGCCTTCTCTGAAATTCTTTGAGTGCGCACACTCGAGACCAAGAGGAAGTGCTTGGTTTTGAAATGTCCTGTTTGAACTAGAATCTGTCCTTCCCCCCACCCACCCCAGTCAAGGGTGGGCTCAGATATGCCATTTGTTCCCAGACGGCCTCCTGGGTCCCCCAAGGCCAGCCCAGAGCCCCTAGATGGACGCCGAAGATGCCTCTCCTGAGCCAGACCGGCTCCAGAAGTGCGCGCTAAAGCCACAGTCTCTAAACTTCCTGCGATTAGACATGTTCTCCAGTCTCTTCTCGGGCCAGAGATACTGCTTTCTATATCAACTTGTCAAAAAGACAAACTTTTCGGTGCTTGGAAAAAAAGTACCCAAAGGGGGAAAAAAAAAAAAGGAACGTGAAGATGAGATTCTCCGCTCTTCGCCGACTTGCCGGAAACCGACAATATCTTTCCCAGCCGTGACTGGCAACCAGTCTGAAAACGACACTAAAATCTTACTCCTTCCTGTATTAAAAAAAATAAAGGAAGGGGGCAGTGCGTCTGCTTGTCCTTGGCCACAACCCAGCTTCTCCAAGTATTTCAGGGCTTCTCAAAATATTGCGTTGACAAGTTCAAGTCATAAAAAAATGCATTGGGAGTTTGGGACAACGCAGTGGGAGGGCGAGGCACTGTTCCCTTCCCCGGGAGTCCCCTGAGGACGTGGCCCCCGTGGAGACGAACGTGGCATTTGGAAGACGAAGACTGAATGACAAACCGTGCTGACCTCAAGGAACGCTGCCTTCTCCCCCCACCCACTGCCGCCAAACCAGCAGCCCTTGGAGGGGCCAGGAAGCACCCCAACCCGCCTCTGGGATCAGTGCTTCTGACCAGGAGGGGCTGTGCGAGGGGCCAGCCAGTTTTAACTGGCTGCCCGTAATTGGCCACGCCCTTTCTAATAAGGAGAGGGAGCACCTGCAACCCGCCACTGGAATGCAGTAACACCCACCACCGCCTTTTCCAGACGGCAAATACTGCTGGTTTCCCATTTACAGAAATGATTTCAAGTTTCCTTTTTCCGTAAGTGCATACGTTTAAAGTGCGTAAATGCAAAAGAAGAGATTCAGTCAATACTAGCAGAGACAGGGCAGGTGGGATGCAAAGGCTCCGTCTGGGAGAGAATGCGATCAGTTTAAAGGAAGACCCAGCTCGGCGCTGCAGCCCATCGGAAAACGAACGCCCATTCTTTCTGCAGCGCATGGGGTGGGGAGAGCGAGCTCCGGAGGAAACCGGCCAAACCCTTAAACACGATCCCCACCCGCCACCAAGGGGGCTTGGGAGCCGGAGAAGAATATTTGCTTTTGTCTTTAAACACATCTGGATTTTTTTAATTTTTGTGTTGCAGGGACATTAACCCTTTGGCGCCTGGGTTATGAATACTTTTTTTCCTCCTGATTGGTCGTGTGCAGATTGTCTTTGGCACGCAAAACTTTCTCATTTCATAGAGTCAAAAAAAAACAAAAACAAAAAACAGATCCATCTTTTTGTTCATGGCTGCTCAGTGTCCCATCTTGGTTCTCCCGGCCCCTAGGCTGCGCATGCAGCCACATACACTTCTCATAATACTGCTAATGTTCCTGTATTGCTTGTAAGTCTTTCGTCCTCCTAGAATTGACTTCTGTGTACGGTGGACGAGGGGTTCCGTTTTCATTTGCTCCCATTTCTCAAGAGCCCGTTCTTGCCCTGCCACACTACACCTTGGTGCTCTCTGTAGACACCCCCTGAGGCAGAAAGGCACTTTCGGAGTCCCTCCCCGAGGCACCTGCTCCCACACCACTGTCCCCTTGTTCACGCCGCCTTTAGGGCGCACACAACCCCAGCCCCTTCCCCTTTGTTCACGTTGTCCTGGGGTCATTTATTCCCCTCTGTGAACGCTAAGGCCATATTTTTGTTTGAGTGTGTATCACAGAAATAATTTCCAGGACTCAGTTTGTTACTAAAAGGGGCCTTCTAACGTGTCTTTCTTAAATTCCAAGAACTCAGAGGAGCGCACCCTAGACAGAAAGCGGCTGAGGGCACGTCGGACATCAGGCTTTCGGCCCCCGGGAACCTCCTTGACCTTCGTGCACAGGGAGGGCAGGCAGGCACCAGGATGGGGCCCGAAACTGCAGAAACCCCAGGTCTAGCACCAACGCCCCTTCAGATAAGGGGCGCACTGCCGGGAGGGGGCTGGGAAGTGAGCCCTTCACACGTGCTCCTGGCTGGGCCGACTCCTGCCAGAGCCCGTGCGCGGAGAAGGTGCTGGCCTGAAAAAGCATCGGCTCGGGCTGCAGCGAACCAGGGACCGAGCGCGTTCTCTCTCTCTCCTCTCTCTCCCCCCCATCCTGCCTCCTACTGTGTGCAAAATTGCCATGGGGCAATAGCCCTTGGGGAAGGACAGAGGGAGAGGGAGGAAACTGTGGCCTCTGACAACAGGTACAAATCAGGGGTCAAGTTCACCGGGCTCTGCCTGCATGCCAGGCCCCCGGCTGTGTCTGAACCCTTGCAGCTCCCCACTGTTAGTAGCCGGGTTCACCGGCCAGCACGCCGGAGCAGCCACCCTTCACCTGCGTCCCGCAGCCCGGGGCACGTGGTGCTGATGGCAAGGAGAGCCACCTGTCGGCCTCGCCCTGGAGGGTTTGTCTCACGTCTGTGCAGCCAGGAGCACGTGAACTACGTGCGGACTCAGGCGCGCACTCAGACGCGCACGTGCACGCATAGGGCCTGCACCTGAGGGCATGTGGCTGCCTGCGGAGGCCGAGCGCCGAGCCGGACTCAGGTGCGCACTCAGACGCGCACGTGCACGCATAGGGCCTGCACCTGAGGGCGTGGTGGCTGCGTGCAGAGGCCGAGCGCCGAGCCTTCCCCCGGGTGAGGCAGAGAGACCAGAGCCGCCCTTGCCAAATGCTGCTGCCTCAAACCCTGTACCGGCTCAAACCCTGGCTGTGGACGAAAAGATGTCGGACCCTCCACAAGCCCAGCTCCGAGAAGTCATCATCGTTTTGCCTTCCGTTCGTCGGGGGTGGGGGGGCACAAAACGCGCATAATGATGCCAAGGTGCGGGCTGTTCCCCCTTCCTCGACTTTTTGAACGTGTCCTGTCCAAGGTGTCGGACACACCCACACCCCCCACCATGGTATTTCGTGCAGAATGCTGGGATCAAAATACAATTTCAAAAATAATGCCTTTTTGACATCCCCCGAGGAAAATACAAGCGCCCGTTTCTTCCCTCTGAAAGGATTTGGATGAAATAACATCTCTGTGTGGAGAGTATTGTGAGTGCGTTAAACTGACAGGCGGTCTCTAAGGCACTCCGCTCATTAATGTTCTGTGCATAAAATTAAAACTGGAAATATATTTTTAAATCCATTTTGAATCATTTAAGCAATTCTCCCGCAAAGAAACTATTGTGCTGAAATAATATATTTGGAGCGAGGGATATGAAAGCTATTAAAATGTCTTAGACCCCCTGCCTTTCAGGGGAAAAAGAAGGGGAAAAAATGTTCTCTCTTTGATTTGAAATCTGCTCTGTACAAAACATACCCACCAAAAAAAAAAAAACCTTTGAAATTACACTAAGAGCTTGACTGAAACCCACAGGAGCCAAGAGACTCAAGCTGGAGTTTAGGGTGAAGCTGGGCTGAACAGAACAGGGGTGGACACCTTCCCTCGGCGGCTGCACTCACCCCTGGGTGCGTGGAACCCTAAGAGAGTGGGGGAGACAGCTGTATGAATCTGCTCCCGCCCGGTCTCTGTTCTGCGAACACCCATCAGCCCGGCGGCCGTTGGAGCCATTTGGCGTGAGGGTGTGCTGATGCCCGCAGACTGGCATCCTCTCATCGTGGTCTCATGGGTCCATTTAACAATATTGACTGAGGGCCAACCTGGAGCCACACTGCCCCAGAGTTGGGTGGTGAGCAAAACTGAACTGCAAAAACTCCCAATGAAAATGCACTATATGAGAAGGGGCCCGATGCTACGAAGGGGTGAGGAGGGCACCTGGCCTGGTCTGGGAAGGCTTCCCGGAGGAAGGGGCAATGGAGTGATGTTCTAAAGGAAGAAGAAGAAAGGGCAAGTCCACTCCAGGCAAAAGGACCGACAGGTGCAAAGGCCCTGCGGCAGGGACTCGCCTGCAGTGTCCTAGACGGGAAGCGAGCCAGGGCGGGGCAAGCAGAGCCGTGAGGAGCGGGTGGGAGAGCGGAGGGTCCAGGTAAACGGGCCAGTCCGGGCGGGGCCTGTGTCGACCCCAAGAGCAGCACCGTCACCGTCCTCAGCGTGTCCCAGACACCACGCAAATGCCCTTCCCGTGCAGTGGTGGCCCATTTCTTCACCGTGACTGTCGAGGCAGGTACATTACGATTCCATTTCGCAGGTGAGGGCTGTGCCCGCTCGACTTCACACCGCTGCCGAGTAGAAGAGGATTCGAACCCGTTCTCACGGGGCCCAGGTTTCGCTGCACGACGTCACTCCTGGGAACGAGCCCTGTGGAGGGCTCAGTGCCAGGACGGCGGCCCGACCCAGTGTGTGACCGTTGAGCCCTCTCTGGGCTGAGTGGGGATGTGGGAGGGGCAAGTGGAGGCGGAGGGGCCTGCTTGGGGGCTGACGGGGCACGACTGCAGGGGAGCGTGGGCTGGAGCCATGGACAAGGAAGGAGTCCTCACCCCAGTGCTTGGGCCCCGAGTCCTCTCTGCCTGACGCACTCGTCTGGTCCCCACCCACTCGCTGCCGCTCCTCCTTTGGGACTCGGCGGCCCCAGAGTGTCCCCTGGCCCAGCAGGGACAGGGTGGGTCCTTGCCCAGGCCCTGGGCGCTTTCTTTTAACGCCTGTGTCTGAACAGTACTGCTGATGCATTCAGATAAGACCGAACGTTGTTTCACAAAATCCTGTCACCAACCGCAATGTCACGGGTGGTGGTTGGGTGGCTGTAGGCTCTACCCTGAACAAGTGGCATCCATGCCAGCACGCCCCCTCGAGTCCACCAGACCCCACGTGGAAATGTGTAAGCCCTGCCTGGCCCAGTGGAAGGTCTCCCACCTGGGGCTCCTGTGCTCAGTGATAATTTCTACAGACAAGAGTCCAGACATGGTGGCACCCAGGTGTCCTCCGGGCTCATTCGCTTCACTGGTTTGGAACCACAGTCAAGAGAAGGGACGCTGGGCACACGATCACTGACAGGGACCCACCGTAAGCAGAGTGGCCTCCAGGACAAACGGGAGACTTTGGGGTCCCAAAGGACTCACGGTCAGTCTTGAAGGGCGAGGAGCATGTGCATGAGAAGATCCACTTTTGGCCGAAGGCCCCGCAAAGGGCCAGGGGTGGACCGGAGCCCCCCACACTGGCGGGGGTAGCCCCACAATTTAACACCTGGCTAGAGCCGCCCCAACGCACCTGAGGGTTCCCTCGCACCGCCACAGACCCCCCACAGTGGACAAGCTGGCGAGACGTTTTCTGTATTGAACCAAAAAAAAGGGTCTCCTCTACAGCCTGTCCTGGTCACTGTCCCTGCGACAAGCCGGTTGTCCGGGGGGAGCAGCAAAATTGCACTGGCTCGTCCTTCTCCCTGAACGGGGAGCGATGAACACACAGCGGTGCGACAAGGTCTTAGGCAAGAGACGCAGTGGGAGTGACAGCTGAGTTACAGGCAAACGTATAAGTCAGGAACAACTAAGCGGGGAGGAGCCAGAGGGGTATTTGGTTTAATTTGGTCCCAAATGCCTTTGTGGTCTGAGCCGCCCTGCCTCCCCTGGTGGCAGGCTCGGTTTGCGGCCCTGGTCCCCAGCCCCTGGCCACTCCTCAGCACCATGCTGAGTCCCCTGTGGCATGTTTCCTCCCCCATGTCCACTGGGTCTCACGCCCTGAGCAGGGGACACTTGCCAGGTTGCTTGTCACACCTTGAACATGTGTCCAGGAACTAACCCGGTGTCAGAGGGGACGCATGGCCCCAGCCTGTCAATTGGCTCACTCTGCCCGCCGTTCCTGGTGATCGTGCCAGAGACGGTCCACTCAGAGGGAGGGTCCCGAGACTCGGGCAGGAACCTTAGGGGAAAGCAGGATCCCACCCAACCTGCAGCCTGGAGCTGCTGGTGGCCACAGCCAGAGAGCCTGCCTGAGAGGGGCCAGCAGGATGGTGCACAGAGCCAAGGGGTGGGGGGACTGGGTCCTGATGACATCATTCAAACTCCTGGATACAGCCTTACCTAAAGCCTCCGAACTCAGCATACACAGGAGCTAAACAATTCCCTTTTTCATTTGAGCTAATCTGAGCTGAACACCTAACCCTTTCAAGTAAAGTCCTGGCTAACGGGACCTCCTAATTTCTCCCATGTGCTGCCACTTCTAACTCTTCCTCCCCACCCCAAACGCTGGTCCCCTGGGCCCGAGCCTCATCGGCCCCTCCCTGGGCATCGCTGACAACCTCCCAGCCAGCCCTCTGGCCTTCAGTCTGCCTCGCGGTCCCTGCTCCAGGTGAGTAGCCCAAACACAGCAGGCCACGTTGTACCCTCTCCCGGAGCAAAACCTTTCGTCCACGGAAGGACCTTCAGACCTAAAGAAAGGGTGAAGAGTTTAGCTGAGCCAGAACCGAGGGCCAGACCTGGAAGCAAAATCTCAAAGGACCGACAAAATGCGCCAAGAAATGGCAGTTTCGCAGTTTATTCTTATACATTAGAATCCAAGGAGAAGCCATAAAAAATGCACGAAATCCATTGGTGGTAGACGAAGTCTCTGGGACTGGATACACTGAGACGGAGAGAGGCAGATTAGTTCAGCATCAGCGGGCGCAGGGCAGGTAACGCCAAATACGCGGCGTGCAGAGGGTGCGGGGAGAGAGAACAGCGGGGACTGTCGGGGACGCCTCGCACTGACACCGGGACACGAACCGTCTGGAGAAGAGGTATTCCACGCAACGACAGGGCTTGCTCGAGGGGAACACTGGTCTGTCGTACAGGCCTTCGGATGTGACTTCCCGCTGTCGCCTGCTCTGTCAGGCCCTTTCACGCTCCAGACACCCCCGGTTAGTTACTTCTGGTTCCTGAGCTCCCAAAGGCTCCCCTCCTACGACTAAGTCCTAGCTGATCACAGGACAATCGGGGCTGTCCTATCGGTCAGCAGGGCTTTGGGGGTCTCTAGCCTTGGGCTTATCCTTTCTCAGGGAGGCTCCAAGCGGCCTCTCATCCAGGAGGACCTGCAGCCTCCTTATGCGTCTGGGAGACTCCAGGTGTCTCGTGGAGGCCAGGACCCTGCCTCTGCCACCATCAGGGGCCGAAGACATTCCCCGAGCTCCATCACGCTCTCCCTGGCCCCACTGCTCACCCCTCCTGCAGTCACAGAAAATAAAATCCAGGCCAGGAGCTGGCACGGAGGGTGGGCCCCTCGGCTATGGGGGGACAGGCCCCCAGACCCCTACCTGAGGGCAGCTGCTTCAGCTTCTCCAGAGATTACACGGGGTCGGGAGCGGGGAGCCGGGGCAGGTGCCGTGCTTACCATCCAGCTTCAAAACACCCGGCACGAGTGCAGCTCTTGGTGATCACGGAGCCCCCAGGCTTTCGTGTGAAACTGGCTGCAGACGAGGTTATCTGAAAACGAGCAATCGGCACCCCAAAGACACAGCACCCCAGGCGCCAGCGTGAAGGACGCTGAAAGAGACCAATCCACACAGTCAATTTGCCTTTTCCAACAAATGTGCACAGTCCCACTGGGTCTTGTCCCCCCCGGCGAGGACAGGAGAAGACCCCTCCCTGACACAGAGACGGGAACCACATCTCCCGGCAGCTCATGTTGCCAATCCCGCCCCAGATGGGCCTTGGAGCCACAGAACGGCTCACGGCCTTCACTAAACCACACAAGTGTCTGCTGAGGGCCTACTATGTGCCAGGCACTGGCCAGTGGCTGGGTCTGGAGGGAGGAATGAGACTGAGACCACAGACCACGCCCAGGAGCTCGGCACGTCGTAGGTTCTTCATACCCCACAGATACTCACCTGAAGTATCTTTCCCGTGAGTCTTGGGAGGAGGGGAAAGAGCAATGCTATTCGCTTCCTTCACAGTCAGTAAGGCTGTTCAAAGTGCCACGTGGGAAAGGACCCAGTCCTGATTACCGTCCATCGAGGAGTCCTAGACAGATTTTTGTGACTTGCCACATTGATGGCGAAGTGCACCTGGGCCTCAGCTTTCTGTCTTTATAGCTGTGTGACCATGGACGAGTGGCTCAACTGCTCTGATTCTGTGTCTGCCTCTGCAAAATAAGAGTGATCATCACTCCTGCATCCTGGGGCCGTTTGGGACATGCAGTGATGCTGGGGAAGTGCTATTACATAGTAAGTGTTTACTAAATTTCAGCTCTCATCATCACCATCACCAGACTGACAAAAAGAGCCCTTGTCATCCCAGCCTGGTGTCTCTTTGTAAAAATCTCAGGGAAGGACTCTGATTGGCCCTGCATGAGTCGCATGTCCTCCTGTTGAACCAATCACAGCAGCCAGCAGAATGAAGCCTGGTGATTGGCTAGGCCTGGAGCTGGGTGGGGTGGAGGCAGTCAAATTAGCTGCTACTCGGAACCACTTCAAGCATGGAAGGGGATGGTCCAAAAACGATTTCAGGAGTGCAATGTTTCTCTTCTCTCTCACGAGGTCTCAGCCCTGAATTCCTTGATGCCTCGGCCAAACCTGGACATTGGCAATGAGAATGTCAGAGAATGTTCTCAGAGGGGCAGTGGGGACTCAGGGCAGAAGTGGGAGGGTGTGGGGGTGCTATGCCATGCCCAAGGCCAGAGAGCCTGTGTTTGGAGTGGACAGAGCTACCCAAATGGGCTAAGGACTTCCCACTGAACTTGGGGTAAAGGGCAAACTCCCCACCCCAGCCTGCCAGGCCTGTGGGCCCCGTCCCTGAGGATACCCTCTGCTGTCTGCAGGGATGATGGCCTCCTTGTCTCACTTGGGTCCCTGCTCAAATGCCGCCTTCCATGACCACCCTGCCAAGAGAGGCCCCTGACCCCACAGCACCCTTTGTATGTTTTTGTAACACTTGTCTCTACCTGACCACCTCCTGGTTTGTTCGTTTGCTGGACTGGAAGCTTCCTCAGGTCAGCACTAGGCCTGTCTTGTTCCCGTTGGCCCAGCACAAGGCCCAGCACACAGAAGAAGAGACTCGGTAAATATTTGTTGGTTGGATGAATGAATGAATGAATGGCCATTCAAAGCCGTCCTGCCCCGGGCCTCAGCTAGTGGAGAATGGGACTGGCTAGCCTAGGGACACAGGGCCGGGGAGGGGTCCGGGGGAGTAAATGAACAGATGTGGTCCTGTGTTGGAACAGAACATGGAAACCACCCCTCCTCACCTCCTGCCCTTCGATCCAGCTTCCCCACAGAGCCCTGGGCAGCCGGTGTAAATAAAATATCTCCGGAATAATCCATAATTACCGCACTCAAATGCCCACTCAACTCCATGTCTGTGACTTAGAGCTACCTGTGAACACTTCCACGGCGACGCAGCCGGCGTCAGGCCACCTGTGTTTCTGACCTGGCTCCTTCTCCTGCACTGGACTCAGGTGCAGAAGCAAATCATGAAAGCCCAGGACACCCTCTGCTTCCGGGGGACTCACCCCCTCAAATGCCCAAGGCTGGTGAGGGCTACTCACGCCTGGAGTCATGGCTACGTGCATTCAAACTTTCTTCCGTTTTCACGTACATATTGGGCTTTTCTGGCATCCCAAGAGCTGGTACCAGAGAGGCTGGAACGGAAGGGTTGGGATGGAGAGAGAGCAGGACAAGCTGCCCCCCACCCCCAACCTAGTGGGGGATGCTCTAATCCGGGTAATAATTGATCACGAGGCCAAACAGAGAACAGACCCCCAGGGAGGCTTCTGGGGTGCTGGGGGAAGGGTTTGGTTCCTTCTTTCACTGTAAGACCCGGAGAATGACGTTAATTGTCCCTTAGGTGTCGCAGTGTAGACTATTTGTGAAGGTTAGAAAAAAAAAGTTCCTTCGCTGTGACTAAAGTCATCATAATGAATGTGGCAAGACTAGCCTTCTGAGTTCCAGAAGCTGAAGCTGAGCGAGCCACGCGCCGCCTCCCCCGGACACGCGCTTTGAGCTGCAGCCTCCGAGACTCCGCTGTTCGGTCCCGCGTAACGATCGCCCGCGGGGCGCATCGGCACGCTGGCTGGCGGGCGCGCTCGAGCACAGAGCGTGCTGTGGTTAAAAAAAAAAAAGTCATAGAATAAAAAGAAACTGTTTAAGCTTCAAAGCAAAAAAGAAGCAGTTGGCTCCCGCCGTCGAAATGTTTCATAAAGGAACAGCAACGAGAAAAAAAATTAAAAAATGAAAAACGGTCCCAGAACGCTGAGAGAGGGCCAAATATATTAATACACGGGAACACGGCGAGCCCTCCGCAAGCCGCGAATAGGGTCCTCGCTCCCACATCCAGTCGGCGAGTGCGGCGCTGCTCCCCTCCGCTCAGCTCTTCCCGGTGCACATCCAGGCCCAAAGACACTCTTCCCAAATAAAAAAAAGTGAATAAAAGGTATCAGGTGAAGAGGTCGCGTCTGTCAGAGGGTCATGAGTTTCTGGATTCTGCACACCACAGGGAGGAGGTTTCAGCCCCTAGAACCAGGAGAGAGGGTGAAGGATGTATACAAATCAGAGAAAAAACAAAGCAGACCACTAGAAACAAACACGAATAGACTTTTTTTTTTGGTCCATAGTCTGCTGAGTATGGGACACGCGCCGTCGGAGAACCACACTGGGGGTAAGGCGGTGGGGTAGGAGGCGATGCCCAGCAAGATTTAACAGGTAAACAACAAGTGAGTTTTTAGCGCCAGTGTAGGGTAAGTGTGCACCGGAGAATTTCAATTTCACTGGACTCCCTGTGTCTCTATTTGCCGGCTCCGGCCACACGACCGGTGGAAGGGGCTGATGCTGCAAACCCCGCAGGCCCGTGAGTCCGACTCTGTGCGCAGTTAGGTGAAGCAAGCCCCTGCCTGTTGGTCAGGAAGGTGTCTCCAGGGAGGTCCGGGAGCTGGCGTCTGGGGGTCTTTAAGCGATCTGGGCCCTCTGTCACCCTCAGCCACCTGAAATCACAGCAGGCCCTGATGTCACTCACAAGCGTCACTAGAAGCAGAAACTTCCCCTTGTGCAGATATCACCTGGGGAAAGCCAGACCTGAGCTCCTTCCCCAATTATCATTTGCAGCTGAGATGGGAGCCCCACAGCCAATCTCCAGCCACCTGGAGCTCCAGAGGAAGAGGACATCCCCACGAGTCACGAGAGAAAGGGAGACCAGGACACGTAGACCCCATCATCCTGGGGGGGAGGGGTCTGCCCCTAGAAAGAGCGCCCTCTGTGCCCAGGGTTTATGGGGAGACGGGGCTTTGGGGTTTGGTTCAAATCCTCTCTCTTCCCCCTGTTGTTTGGGCTTGTTTTCGCTCCCAAAAAACACTCACAAAAGAATCCTTCCTCCATGGCATGAGAATGTAGGGACGTGGCCAGCCAGGGCTGGTGGCCACTCAGGGTGGGCCCCGTGGAGCAGCCCGCCAGCGTAGCTGTGGGTCCTCGGTCACTTCTCCAGAAAGACGGCTCCGCCTTCCAGGCCAGTGCACCAGCTGGCCACGGCCTCGCCTTCAAAGCAGACACTGTCCAGAAGCCAGCCTCGGCTCCACTCAAAGCCTCGTTTCCAGCCCCTCCCCCACCCCGCGGGAATGTCCCCAGAGGAGGCCCCTGACCCAGGACAGTCAGTATGCTGCTCCTCGGGTGGCGCTGCCCCATATTTGTGCACACCAGTTCGTGGCACCGCGGGGAGCCCTTTACACTCGCTCTTCTTGGCCTCCTAGGATCCCCACGAGCTCACTTTACAGGAGGGGACTCTGGGCTCCGACAGGCTCAGCACCGCCCCGAGCTCCCCGAGCAGGCGCTCAGCAGGGCCAGGACTCGAGCCTGCAGCTCCCTGGACCCACGGCCCAGGGTTCCCCCGTGCAGATATTATCTGAGGCAAATGTGCAGAACCAGCGAACTCTTATTCATCCTTCAAAACCCAGCTCACTGACCATGTTTCTGCCTCACCTGGGGCTTGCTCTGCATCATGTTCATCACACCATAATTGCGTGTATCGGGCTACATCATCATCTTCGCATCCACATCCCTGTCCCTCTTCCAGTGGACTGCCGGGACGCAAGGCACTGGCTCTTCCCCGTCTGCCCTGGCCACGCACTGTGGCGAGGGGCTTGAAGCTGCACTGGTCTCTTTATTAGTGTTCTTCAAACGCCCCAGGCCGGCTCCACCTCGGGACCCTTCGCTCTGCCCTTCCCTCCTCCATGGAAACCCCTTTGGATTGCTTTGCACGGGTCCCTCCTCCTCCAGCTCCGTGCTCAAATGTCCCTTCCTCGGAGAGGCCTTTCCTAAGACCGTCCTTTCCACCACGCCCCTTCACCTGACCGGCCCACCAGCCTCCTTCCCTGGGCAACTTCCTCCGGGGCGCATGGCTCTCCCAGGCCTGATCAGTGTCTGCCTCTCGAGTCCTTGTCTCTCTTCCCTGCAGACCTGCCAGCCCCAGGAGGACAGTGAATCTGTCGGTTTGCTCCTCCCAGGCATGTAGGAGGCACTCGGCAACCATTGGTGGCATGAATGAACCCTCCGTGTCTGGCTTATAGAGACATTCAGTAAACGAGTTTATTCTTAATTAATCATTTTAACAGAATCATCTCCAGAGCTTCCCGAGGGAGAAGCAGGAGCCGCCTTCCCACTTGATGGATCTTCCTCTCTTCCGAGCCGTCCGCCACTCACGATTCATCTGGGACGTCTTCCCTCCGGTCGCAGGGATGCCCACCTCCAGGTAAAGGCCGGGATGGAAAGCACGGGCCACCCCGTGCACCTGTGCACTGCGTGGCAACCCGGCCGAGCCCCAGACTGGCCCAGCTCTGGGCCTGGCATGCTATGCTACACACGCACTGATGAACCCGCTCAGTTCCAGCCCCTGGCTGCCCCCTCCCTGTTTTGGCTAAGCGGGTGCTTGGGACCACCCAGTCTTGGGCCTCTGCACAGCACTTGCAACAGCCAAGAAGAGCATCACGCACGTTAGGTGTGGAGAACATTGTTACCGGAGGAAAATACATCCCCCAACACCCCAGAAAGGCACACGTCTGTGGGTAGGGGAGGAAGTCGGGGGGGGAGGGAGGGAGACCCTCCAGGGAGGACCGCTGACACCCAAGTGGCAGATAAAAACATCCATGTTCCTGCAGAGTGGCCCTAGGAATTAGGGAGGTGACCTGCCCATCAGCGGGCGCATGCAGCCTCTGTTCTCTCAGTCCCGTGAGGCTCCGGGCACCCGTGTATCCCGTGGCAGTTCAGGCAGAAACGTGTTCCCCTCCCCGGAGCCGCTGATCCACTTACTGTTGAACCCTTAGACCCCTCTTCCGGTTCCAGGCCTGTGGCAACAGTGGAAGGCTTGAGGGTCAATGAGTCAGTCAACAAACCCTGATTAAGCTCCTCAGTGACGAGGAATCCCTGCGGATGGGCATGGACGAGAGTGAGGGAGCCGGGGCCTGGAGGAGATACCACCTGTGAATTTCGTCTGGGGATCGTTACAAAGAGGGGACGCTGGCAAAAATGCCCACATAGGTTCCTCTAGAAGCCACGTGCAGTGACAGCCCTAGCAGCACTGTGGGGTGGCCTTCTAGAACTTCAGCTGCGACGCCGGCAACAGCGGGATGGAACACGCCTCGGGAAACAAACACCGGACGGCTATGCGCAGCAACGTGGATGGACCCCTCACATGTCACATTGGGCCCGGGGAAGCCGGGGACAAAGTTCACAAAGTGGCGAAACTAAGGTCTGCGGAGAGAACTCGACAAGGGGTGTGGGCTGCAATGCCCGGTGCCGCGATGCAGGCGCTGGTCACGGGCTGCGATCTCGGAGGCAGAAGGCATTCGGCAAGTACACAGGTTTGGCACACCTGTCGCTGTGTATACTTGCGTAATGGGTCTGAATTTTAAAGGAGGCGGGGTGTCAGGACTTGATGTTTCCCCAACGTTTTCCACAGAGAAGGCTATGGGGCTGCTGTAGCCGGAGCCAGGCAGGTGGGCAGGGAGGTGGGCGAAGCGCGCTGAGGGCGCGGAGGCAGACAGTGCGCGCGCGCGCGTGCGGATGCAGTGACAGCCCAGAGGCCCCACCCGCGCCAGGTGCGGCGCCGCCTCCGCGTCCTGCGTTGCTTGGCAACAGGTCTCCTGGGCGACGCAAGACGCTGAGCCTGGGTGGTGGCAGCGGCGCGAAAACCGAGACCCCAGGAGCCATGGCGAAGAAACCTATGAGCACCGCGGAGGCCGAGCGCATGAACCTCGTGGCCCAGGACCAGATCTGGTAACCCCGGGGATCTGGTGAACCCGGGGCCTGGGCCGTTTCCACCTGAAGTGTGCACATCAGCGACCCCCGTTCCCACCTAGGCCTGGAGGTGGTCGGGGTAGAAAGAGGGCCAGGATAGGGACGCGACCTCAGGGCCTTCTTTCTCCTTCTCCGTCTCATCCTCCCGTCTTCTCCTAGGCCCGCCACGAAGGCCTGGAAGGTTTTCCGTCGGGCTCTGCAGCCACCCGCAAAGCTTTGCTTGAGAGCCACTGGTGTGTTCTTATTTTGAAGATTTACCGAATTCCCTAAAAAAAAAAGAAACTAAACAAAAATGTTAGTATTCATCCATTTTGCAGGAGAGGTGCTTGTATACTTTCCAATCTCTCTTGCTTTTCCTGGCTTTTGAAGTAATAAGACATTTTAATTTAAAGAAGAGATCCATTTTCCTCTTAGATTTATGTTCAGCAGCCGTGGGTCCTGGCGGGTTTTACTTGGCATTCTCTCCCACTGCTAAACATCGTTCCCATCTCTCCGAAGTTTTAACCGAGAGGGCAAGTTACTCGTTTAGCTGCCACTCCGTGAATTTCAGTGACAACAAACCGTAATCGTTTGCTCCTTCGACCTCAGTTATCTATTCCTTGTACCATTTTCTAACCTATGATAGTCATCTAATATTTTTCTTTAAACTGGCTTTGTTTCACTTAATACATTTATTTTCATTGGAAACTTGATATCGCTCTTGAAAATGGGAAGCCAGTATGATTTGGCACAAAACACACAACCATTAAGTGGTCTTTGAATCTTTATCTTTATGCAAGTGGCCCGATAGAAGGCACTACCAGAGCAGGGTCTATTCCCACTGCCTAGAAGGAGGGCCCTTTCCTCTCTTCTCCACCAGATGAACTCCTACTCACCCTTCAAGACCCGCAGCAGATGGCCCTCCCTGTGTGAAATGGGCCAGCGAAGCCCTTAGACCGTTCTTTCCAGTGTCCCCTTGAAATGGGGACTGTTCCACACTGAGATGAGCTGTCGCCATAAAATACCAGATTGTGAAGGTGTCGCACCCAAAAAAGAAGTGATGTTAACATCACGGTCACCTGTTTACTTTCACTCATCTTGTGGCTACTAGAAAATTTAAGGTGGCTTGGATGGCTCACCTCCTCGGCGCGGGCCACCTCCCGGTTGGAAGTAGACTCTGCCTTGGAGCGTGGTCAGTGCCCAGGGCAAGGGGCTCGGCCAGGGCCTCTCAGAGATGCTGAGACAGCCTTGGGGGGCGGGGATATTGATTCCATAATAGGGAAAAAACTTGAAAATCAAAATGAATAAACGAATTAAAATCTGACACACCCACTTTGACATCGACTCAATTCAGTTTATTAAAGCAAAAGCAGAGGGGGGCAAGCGAGGCAGCTGGAGTGTGATATTTAAGGAGGTCTCAAGCTCAAGGTCATGTAAATGCTGGCTCTGCTCTTGCAGAAAACTGGGGAGTGGGTGCCTCCTTACATTCTGTGCCCCAGGTGCCCCACTCTCCTGCCCCCACCCCCATCCTTGCCTTGAAAATGAAGTACCTAATATGGACTTCCATAATGATGG